>CADCXC010000001.1:600000-849534 GCA_902806595.1 Pyrenopolyporus hunteri | reverse complement strand
TAACCCTAACCCTAACCCTAACCCTAACCCTAACCCTAACCCTAACCCTAACCCTAACCCTAACCCTAACCCTAACCCTAACCCTAACCCTAACCCTAACCCTAACCCTAACCCTAACCCTAACCCTAACCCTAACCCTAACCCTAACCCTAACCCTAACCCTAACCCTAACCCTAACCCTTAACCCTAACCCTAACCCTAACCCTAACCCTAACCCTCATTGTTACCACCATGAAGGTAACTGACCGAACATACCCCCTCTTCTGGCGCCAGACCTTGCTTCAGGCATTTATTCAACGGTTCCTTATCGCTACTAGTAGCGGTATCGGGCAGTACATCGTGGCTAGTGCCAGTAAGGATTGGCGCTATCATCCGGTCGAAGAGCTTGTCGTAGGAGTCCGGGTCGCTCGAATCATAGGAATCGCTATCGGAATCCATATTGTCCATACACTTCGCCATATGTTCTTCGCCATCACCATCCTCGTTTCCGCTCTCGCCCCCCTCAGCCCTTGGTCGTTTACGGGGCCCGCCTTGATCCTCTGTCGATCGCATCCCGCAACGCGGCTTGTATTTGACTCCCTTAACGGACATATCCTTCGTCTCCCAACCTTCCTCCCCGAGCTCAGTAATCAGCTCCTGAAACATCGTGTTTCTTGCTTTCTCGTCCTTGAGCAATAACATGATCTTGTCGTTGAAGATACTCCAGGCGAATCGCGCAAAGAGATATTGTATCGGGACCCTGCGGATCGGATAAGGTTCCAAGTTATGATACTGAGACACCACTAGTAGGTCCCCCCCTTTTGATCGCCCCGGCGGCTGCAAAACATGCGTAAGCAGAGAATACGTATCCAGAGGAGCATTTGTGGTAGGGTCCCTATCCTTCTTAGGCACAATCACCAAGCTGCTACGATCAAACAACTGGTGGAGATCCCCTCGAATAGGAATGAGGTTTTCTATATCGTCGAGAGGGTCGTTATGTTCCGAGATCGACAAGGAATAATCGCGCATATATTCGCGGTTGAACCGGGAAGGCGTTGTTTTAGGTACCACATGCCCAAGTTCGATTCCGATCGGATGTCCTGTAATGCGACAGCCTTCTACAGGAAACTCTCGACTTACGGGTGGTTCGAAGAGCTCGTCCATAGATGGTTCCGCGAACCGGCTGTTTTCCGATGTCGATTCGGTTATAGCTTGAGGTTTTAGACTCGCCCATGGCTTAGGCAACTCCTTTGGGAACACCCATTGGTCGAAGTTGGGATGGAAGGCGTATCTCTCTAATATTAATACATCATCAGTAATTATATCTATGATTAATATAGTATTCATTACTAGATAATATACCGTTCTTAGGGACGTGGAAGAAATAATGCCCAGCAGGCAATATATCATCTTCTGGTATCTTCATTGGCTGTTTCTTTAGGGATTTAGAGATATAAGGATCGTTCAATTCCCTGTCCTTATGTTCTTTCGTATCATTTCGGCCCTCACTGACGTTCCAAATATTACCCGCCACTATACAACAAGCATAGTAGGCAATCGAGTAATCCACGCCGCCGTCATCGGAGGAATTGAGACTGATTAACGGCTTCATGCCCGGGTAGCCGGGATGGTAGATGTCAACATGTTTCAATAGTTTCGCTTGTTCGCTTACTGGAGGAAGCTCGAGCCTCTCAAATCTACGTTTGAAAGGCATCTTTTCATCGTATACGCGACGGAGGAATTGTAGGAAAATCGCCTGCGAATAGCCGGCCGTTATATCGACATTCGATTAACTGTGATGTTGTTGAGGCTTCAATGGATGGCGTTCACGACGGGCGTTGTAGGTACCTAGGTAGGTGCGGGTGCCTAAGGTGATCGGACTTTTTACTGTTCCAGCAATTTCCAGTACGTACCTAGGTAGGGAGGTAGGTAGGTACCTACCTAGGTAGTATATCCTAGGCTGGACGAAGTCCTGGAAAGTAACGTTTGAAAGCTCGTACCTTTGTTATATTAATCGAAAAGGCTAGATTACCTACTTAATAAGCCGTATTCGGATATTTAAAGCGGCGTTGGTAAGGATTACTTCATCATCGTCATCAAAATCATGCGCATATGCTAATGGTGTTTTACGGAATCGTCATAATAACACATATCAATCTACCCAGTCGTGACATGCTCTTCAATCAATACTTCTTCCTCAAGTAAACTTACCGGAATCCCGTCGCTCGAATCCATTTTATATGCCGGTACACGTAAAACACAGCCCTAATACTCTAACCTAGGAATAGGGGGAAAAGTCTAATCTTCGCCGGGAGGACTCATGCTCCAAAGATCGATAGAGAAGTTTCAAAGGGTCCTTGTTGTTATACTCGGGTAAGGTCTGGTCCCTGCCGACGGAACTTGGATCGCTGCTGTTACTGCTGGTAGACACCACGGAAAATGGTAGATTCGGAGCCTTATCAACCGTTAGACGCGTACGGCCGGCAAATTCGCCGGCTTCGCCACCGCAGTTTGAACCGTCCCCGGCATCTAACCCCAAGACATCACTGAGGCCATCTTCGGAGTCTTCTTCGCAGCCGCGGTCGTTAGACTCGAACCCGGACTCGAAGATATCGTCGTCCTTGCTAGAACCATCATCCTCCTCTTCGTATAAATCCTGATCAGCGTCAACTTCATCAAGACGACGCCTTTGTCCGGTAACAGAAGACCCTGACCCCTTCACGCCTGTAGCCTTGGCGGCCGGTGGATTGAATCCGTTTAAAGGGAGCATTTTGTTTACTCTTTCTAGGCCTTCGCCATTAGTAAGGCTAACGGAAAACATGTCACTCGCCCCGGCGTCGTTGGACATGACGAATATATACTAGCCTAGCAAACAGATATTCCGCGGACGCCCGAAGAATCGGCGTCGGTGGTATGTTGTGATAATGTACAAAGGTCTCCATATCGGAATCGTCCGATTTGTTTGTTGAATGTGCTCAACAAGTGCATACATAGGCGATAGCGGCCGTTCTCGCGATTATCCGGTTTCGGGATAAGTATAAGGGCATTTTGGTCGAAGAGGTGGTGGATATCGCCACGAAAATATATCTTATTATTATTCGAGCTATGCGTAGCATCCGTCTTATGTGCCGGGAAGAATCTACGCGTATCGGTTATTCTAATCCAAGTGTTCGCGCTTTTGGGGATAACATGGCTATCTTAGATGCATATAAGGTGCAACGTGGCCGCGCAGGGAACTCGATCCGGGTCATAAGCTGAAGGGATTTGTCAAGAGACTAGCCCGAAATGCAAGCATCTCTCCACGGCCTCGGGAGCGTAGGAAACATCCATTCCATGAAGTTAGGAATGACGGGATAGGGGTCATCTGATGCGTATGTGAGCTGCAACGTTAAAATATATTAACCACAAGTAACCTACTGCGCATATAGCCGGGATAGCGAAAATAGAACAGATCAGGTGGAAGGATATAGTCGATAGGGACGACACGGGGGACCGTTGGGCCAGGAGACTTGGATAGGAACGGGCCCCTCGAATCGGAATTTAAACCTTCGCCATCCTCATAATAACCTATCTGAGAGGTATACGCGTGATGGAGAAAAAAACTTTCTTTCGATGCTTGTACCACCTCCTGACGTACAAGATACACGGGCCAAATCTGTGATACAGTAGTTCTATACGCCGAGATACAACCATGTAGTGGTCAAGTGGTCAAGTGGTCAAGTGGCTGAGCGGCCGATTAGGTAGCTTCGTGTAGTTTCGTGCAGTGTCTTCGTCTGTTCAGTTTAAAGGATATGTGAGCGAACTGGGTTCGCCTTAGAATTATTCTCGGCCATCGTAATTCAGAGTTTAAGGTCCTGCCGTCGCGGGGCCATGTTGCCGGAAGACGGCAGAACACTTCGAATTAACGTTTTGGGAGGACATAGTAGCGTAATTAATACTTACCTGTCTTCGAGCGCAAATATCTGAATGAATTTTCACATGAAACGTCAATGCCGGTGTATACCGCTACTGTTGAAACGTATTATAATCGCTCTTCTCGAAACTAATTTATAAGAGTGTATAACACTACATCGGAAACTCGCCGAGACAACTCTAATTAAGTATTGATTCCTTGATTAGGTGTTTGAGGGCACGTACGGTGAAGCGAAGCGCGAGTTCATAGGATTACGCCTATGCTTATGATATACCTCCATACCTAGGTACGTACGCTTAACTGAGGTTCGGCTTCGCCGGCTACGTTGACAGTCTTACATGAAGCGTAGCGAAATTCGTGATTCATACCTAGCCAGTACATCGAGTATCACCGGAATAAAATAATTGCTCGGCTAGAACACATACCTAAACATGTCCGGCCTACGCCATCTCGTTTGGGTATCAGCTAAAAAGACGTCGAAACCATCCGCGTGCCCTGACTCCATGATAAGATACACTGTACACCTCAAATCTAAACCATCTAGAGCGAGAATGCTGTGACCAAGCGTTGCCTAGGCCCTCGGCTCTCCGCCTTGTCATAGCGCCGGCCGATCCTGGCCAGGGTAGATAGGATGGCTTCATATATGCGTCTGTATCCAGCGAAAATCCGCTTTACACTCGACGGAGATCCCCAGATCCTCCTCTCGCCGGGGCCCTGGCGCCTTGATCACGTATAGGCGTAGATCCGCCCAATCTCCCCTGGACGCGTGGAACATCCGGACCGACCTTCCGGCGACGTCGACAGCAAACCCCCAGTCGGGCACCTCCGGGAACGTGGCGATGCCCGTGGATATTCTCTCGCAGAAGAAGAAAGCCTCGCCCTCGCGAAGAGTCTTCGCCAGATCTCGCTGCCACAGAAGCGTCTCGAGCTTCGCCAGCGGCGAGCCGTGTAGGCAATGCCGGAAGCGCCTCCTCAGCTCCTCGGTCGTAGGACACGGCCACCGCCTCGCGACGACGGACGCCGCGTGCTTGAGACCGAATAAGAACAGCTGCACGCGAATGTCGGCCTCCGCCACGTCCGCGTCCGCCGGCACAAGCTCGAGGAATTTCTCGAAGACGAGGAAGACCATGTCTATGGGGACGGGGTCATCCCCGATCAGGAACTTGACGAGCGCGTCGAGCGCGCGCAACGAGCTTTCGTCGCAGAATTTGTCTATCGCTTGCGCGTAGAGCCTCTGCAGCATCCGCATCGCGTTGGCGCCCGCGCCCGAGCCCGCGACCGCGCCGGCGCGCGAGAGGAAGGGATCCTCGTCCGCCTGCTGCTGCGCCCCCTCCTCGCGCCACGTCTCCAGGATCGACCACGGGCGAAAGCTCGAGGCCGTCCCCGCGACGCCTTCGGCTCCCGCCAGGGCGCGCACGAAGGTCAGCCAGTCCCGGTACTCGTGGCCCTCCCACCCGGACGTCGCCGCGAAATACCTAGCTAACCCTAGGTCCCGCGCTGCGGAGGCCTGCCGTTCCTGGTCGGAGGCTGCCACCCGGCCCGCTAAGGTGGCCTCTACTTCCCTCCTCAGCTCTCGTTCGGCCGCGAGAGCGTCGGCGAGCTGTCTGTTGCTATCATCGCGGCTCGCGACGGCGTCCCTCAGCTTCGCCGCGTCTTCCCGAAGCCTCGAAATCTCTTCCGCCTTGCTCTTCAGGTCGCCTTCGAGCTCGAGCGCCCGGCCTGCCATACTACTGGTGTTCTTGTCCCGGGCTACGACGTCCCCTTCCAGCTCCCTAATTCGGTCGTCCCTCTCGCGGACTTCCTGCCGTAGACCGGAAATCTCGGCGTCTTTCGCACCAAGGCTCTCCTCGAGACCGGAGACGCGTTTCCTCTCCGCACCCAATTCGCTACCCAGTTCGGAAATCCGACGATCCTTGCCGCTGAGGCTTCCCTTCAGGACGGAAATGCCGGCATCCTTATTCCTAACCTTATCTTCTAGCGCAGAGATATTTTTATCCCTGTCCTCAAGCTTAGCCTCGGAGTCGGAAATCACGTCGTCTTTGCCCTTGATATCTTCCGCTTGCTTGGATATGCGAGCGTCCTTGCCCAGGATACACCCGTCCAACGCGGATATCTGCCGAGCTTTGCTACTAAGGTCGGCGGCGAGTTCGGCGACCCCGCCATCTTTGCGTCGGACTTCTCGCCTTAGAGCGGCGATGTCGACGTCTTTCTGTCGAACCTCGTACTCTAACGCCGTTATCCGCTCGTGCCCGGCGGCATTTTCCGCAGAGGTTTGATAGACGTCGTAGTCCTTGCCTGCCATATCGTCAAGTAGGTCCTTCTGCCTCTGACCCAGCGTCTTCGTCTTATCTTGTCTCTCCTGCATCTTCTTAAGCTTGACTTTACCCTCTTCCAGAGATACAGGCCGTCCAACGCAGGTTGTTCCGAGCTACCCGCAAGACCTGGGTAGGTAGGGCTCAAGATGCCCGTTGAATGTGCAGTAACTTCGTCGTACCTTCCGGCTTCGAATTGGGTTGAGACCCGACACGGGAAGGCATGCTGGGTTTCTAGTAGCCCAATCGAACCACCGCCTAATGCCTCGCCGCGGAGGCACTTACCTCGATACTTATCTGGGTGTTTATCTAGGTTACCATGTAACTCTAATACGCGATACCTTAGGACTCTACGAATGTAGTATAGTGTCGCGCTTTCTATACTCAAGCTCGTGGTGCGGTGTATCAGTCTACGTGAGTTCATGATTTTTGACATGACTTAGTGTCAGAGGTGTCCCTTGATGGTTGTCACGCAGAGTGAATGCGTATAAACTGCGAACTCGGTGGGGAGCCGTAGGCGACCGATGTATTGTATTGAGCTGATAACGCTTACCCTCAAATCTACGAAGGAGGAATCTATCCCTCAAGCCTTATGCCCCATTGCCATTATCCTCTGACACTTAGAAGTTGGCGATTGTATTCGTACGAGCTCTTCATACTTAAAGTAATTTACCTAACCTTACCCTTCTAGTATTCGATTTTGATTTTGGCAAAGCGGCTCTAATGGGCCACCGTACCTCGATTACCCACCTACCCCAGGCAAATAACGCTTTACAGCCACCGTATCTTCCAAAATTTTACGTTAAGGAGATGTGCGCGACCCACGATCGCTTGGTCTACGGAGTATGTAGGGCGAACCTCATATCGGAAAAGGGGGGCGGGGAAACAAAAGCACGAATCATAGGTAGGTATTAGCTCCTGCTTTCATTATACCAGGCCGAAACACGGCCCAAACGTCCACTCAAAGCAATGGCTACCTAAAGAGCGACGTCGCTCATGATTAGGTCGGGGCGTCCCGCCTCGAGGCGCCTCTTCTCCACGAGCCGCTTTTGGTTCTCGTAAAGCTTGATCTGCAAGGTTTTGATGTGGGCGTAGGTCTTTGGGAAATCGAAGCTCTGCTCGTGCGACAGGGTTGAAAAATTCGTAGAGGCATGTGGGTGGGTTATTGGGAGGCATGACCATCTAACGTATGACAGAGCTTTAGAAGGAAAGTGCTCCCCCCTATACAGAGAAACGTTGAGAACGATTACCCCTAATCCGGAAGCAAGCTAGCACAACAGGAAACTACGAGTACATAATATAGAGGTAGGTACCCATATATCATTTTAAAACATGAAGCGCCTGCCTCCTTGAGAGTTTCCTGCCATATATATAAGGGGACACCTTTCATCTTGTTCAGATTCCCACCGTTTTCTTCCTCCCACATCGACCTCGTCGGATTTTTTCCTTTCTTTTTTCTTTTCCGCAGAAGTAAACTCAAGATGCCTAACGATAACGAGTTGTGTCATAGCACTTGATTACTCCACCGATCAGTGTATTTTAGCTCGAGCTTTTTCATATTTCTCCCACCAAGTTGAAGGTTAGCAGTCTTTTCAGTAGGAGTTCAGTTACGATATATACATACTCCCTTTCATCTTTATCAGACTTATTTCTCACTGATCAGGCGATATTTCAGAGTGGCAGGAACATAGAAGCTTATTTGCGGCCTATAAGCCCAGATATTCCTTCTATCCCTTACCCTGGAGCTCCCAGCTCCAGCTCAATAACGAGCGATATCCCGAAGAGGATATGAGCATCAGCGACCTAGATCGCGCGCTCGACGCCGTAATCGCCAGGCGCGAAAAGAGGCTCCGCCAGGAGGCTGGCGAGGAGGAAGCCCCGGCGCCCTCGTCGGTTCCCGAAACGTCGGTGGCCAAGCGCCAAGCTTTGGAGTTGGTGAGGTTGGGAGAAGCTGGCCGGCGTATCCGAAACGGGGTCACCCCGGAACCATAGGTTCCGTGGTGACCCTACGAACCAAAGCTTCGGGAGGGTAACTCTAACCGCCGTCAACAGCGAGGAGGGGTACAAGAGAGTGTCGGAGAACATCCTCGACCACCACTTACGCGCTAATAACGGCGTGTTCACGCCCTTATGGATGACCTATTTCCCCCTACGCGGTTAGAGGACGGCGGACATGCTAAGCAGGATCCCTATAAGGGACCGTCCGGACAGGATCAAGTCCGTCAACAACGAGACCAACGCCGATGCCCCTACCGGCAACAACAATAGGAGCAGTAGCGGTGGCAACACAGCCGCTCCTAACGGATCCTAGAGGTCGCGCCGTTAAGGCGGTGGTCGCCGAAGAGGTAGGCGGGAGGGGAAGAAAAACGAGAAGATCGTGGAGGAGTTGAACGCCGAGATGTTGGATTATTTCGACAATCTCCCGGAGGAGTGAGCGTTATAGGTTTCGTTTTTTTTACTTGTTTATTTAGTCGGTTACTTCTGCGCGGGATTATAGGTGTTTACGGAGTACGGTTAAGTCTCTAAAGCTAGTTTAACCTAACCCAATTCATTTTTCTTTGCTCTGATCTCGATCCGTATTTTTATATGTCCGTAGTTATAACGTAATCGTAGTCATGGCGTTGAGAAATTCGTAGTATATTTAATGGTTCCTAGTTTCTTAATTTGCTTAGGCAGGCTAGGCCCGTGGCCTAATCCTATCGGGGTCGGCGAATCAACATTTTTAAGATGTTGTCTAAGTGTATGGAGAGGACCGGGGATCGCTATCGGGAGACCGAGATATGTCGTCTTTGGCGGCGGGTCGAATTGATATCCCTTCTTTGGTCGCTGAGATAGCCCGGTCCGAATGCGGGTAGGTAAATTCGAGCGCGCGACCTCCTCGTTGTGCGGTATGCGAACCGCCAGGGAGGTTGGGAAGTGTTTGTGGTAGCGTCGTTATAGATGATGAGTTTGAGAATTTTGACGACGCGCTGTTTTTCACTAGGAAAGTAGCACGGCGACGGGTTTTCTACCGCGTAAATCTGGTTATTTTGAAATCGCCAAGAAGTTATAAGCGACGACGGTGGTCCTAACGGAAGTCGAACGAAGTTATAATCGCATGCCTATACGTATATAGGTAGGTAGCTACGAGAAAATTTGGGCCCGGATTCGATACGGTCTAAAAACATCGAACGCGCCTTTTATCGAGCCGTTATATGTGTGGTAGGTAGTCTTACGTCGCGGTAATCCTCTAAGGCATACGGGCAACGTATGTTCTATGCCTTGCGCATGTTTGGCACCCTGGAATAAGGGGGGTTATGGATATCTACCTAAGCGGCCAAATCGGTAGTAACCTTTATCTACTTCACGACCTAGGCAAATAATTGAACGCGTATAGGTACGACTATTGGTCTGAATTATTGGGCCAGCGGAATCAAGTTAGAGGGATCCCCCGCTTCGGGGTAAGGGGAGGACGATGACGATAGTCCTAGGCCTGGTGGACGACGAGGACGGCTGGGACGGGCCCCGGTACGCCGCCGAGCGCGTGTACGCGATCGAACACCTCGTGGGGTCGCAGCTGATCAACGAGCTCACGGGATGGGCGGGAAGAGAGCGTTCGACCTGCTGTCGCTGCCGATCCCGGGGCGCGGCCAGGCGAAGAACCCCGACCAGAGGGAGGCGCGGGAGGCGGTCGAGGCTTGCCTACGAAGGAGCTTCGGGTTCAAGCTGGCGCACGGTTTGATCGTCAAGGTGATGGGACGTACCCTAGGATCTTTGTGGAGGGATAACGAAGGTTCGGACGACGTGCCCGGGACGTACGCGCGCTGGTTGAGGCACGCTACGATCTGCTGGACTCAGGACGAGCTACCGCCGGCCCTGGAGCTTAGGGACGTCGAGCCGCTTAGAAGGGGACCGTTGTTGAGGCGGTAGAACCTGGGTAGGTACCTAGTTTTGGCGTCGACGAAGAGAAGTACCACGATGTTGGTGACGAAAAAAAGCACAGATACCTGACGATGGGGGAGACGCGTACGATCAACTACCTCCTAGAAGAATACTGTACGCTCATGTACCTAGGTAAAGAGTTCAAGACTTATAGATTGTCCTAGTAAAAGCGGGACGATCCCTTTCCGCTAAGTTACCCCTTGCACAAAGCCCGCAGCCGGCATAGCGCTAGATCGGAGGTGCGACCGGTAATTAATCCGCCTTTGGATCTTGACGATGAGCGGAAAGCTCGCCACCTACCGCCCGGAGGCGGGGGTATCAGCTGGGCGTCGGTTTGTCCACGTAGGGGGCTAACCCGAGTCCCGACCTGACCTAAGCTACCGTAGATACGCCGATGCGACAAACCCTCCTCTTGCCCTATGATCTTATGATGCTGGCTCCGAATCTACCTTTAGAGATACCAACGCATGCTGGGGTTATACGTCAATCAGTTATCTTTTAGTGTGTTAGTGATCCGATACCTGTCATCCTCTCTCTCCACATCCTTTGGCGTCAACGCCTCTAGCGAACGACCCAAAAGACTAAAAGCATGGCTACCATCGGCCGATATATCGCACGATCGTCGGGGAGAACACGGAGAAGCAGGCTGTGTGCTCGATGATCGACACGAAATATATATTACTATGAGAAACAGGGGAAACCTCTACGCTCCCGAAGCTGGACAAAGCTAGAAGGCCGCCGGCTCCGCGGCGTCGGCTCCGGTGCCGTAATCTAACGTATCGAACCTACCTAGGTACCTACCTAGGTAGGTAGATACTACGCCAGGCGGCGCTCGATAACGTCACGGGTAGGGGGGATTCCCGTACCCGCCTCCCCATTGTTGCTGCCCGTAAGGCGGGTATCCTCCCTGAGGCGGGTATCCTCCCTGCTGAGGTGGCGCGCCGTACTCCTGGCCGGGATAGCCGTGGGACGGCCGCGAGGCGTTGTAATACGAGGCGGCTTCTCCTTGGACCGGAGGGGGCGGGGCGGCTTGGTACGTTTGTTGGGGGGAGTAGGTCTGCTGCTGGTGGCCGTAGGGCTGATGCTGGGCCGGGGGCGGACGCGGCGCGCCCCCGGCGCCCATGGCGTCCAAGTCTCTCGTGGCGCACTTGGACCAGAGCGAGCCGGCGGGTCTGCCGTGGCCCAGCTGCTCCGCGAGGCCGCCGTCGAAGATGCCGCCGCCGTGCGAGTGGGCCTTCTGCTGCCCCGGCAGGACGTGGTTCTTGCCGTTGCGGACGGATTCGGAGCCTAGGATCCGGTTAAGGTCTCTGCGGTGCGGGTGCTCGTCGGCCCACCGGCGCACGGTATCGAACATTTCGCGCTGGATCTCGACGCGGTCGTCTCTGAGGACGGGGTGGTGGAAGGCGCGTAGGACGTCGTCGACCACCTCGTTCACGGGAACGCCGGGATTATCCCAAGCGTAGAGGATTCGGCTGGAGACGGAGGAACGGGGCGTTAGCGAGCGAGCGGGTAATCGACGTGCTAAGGAAGTGGGGGAGGAAGAATCGTATGCGGACGGGCGAGGGGGGGTAATGTAGGTAGGTAGGTTTCGCTTACGGGACGACGTATTTGAGGATCGCGGCCGCGACCCTTCCGGCGCAAGGGTTCAGGACGTTGGTGAAGTGGTCCTTGGAGAGCATGGAGTGGGTGGGGTCGGTGCAGCTGGGATTCTTCCACGGCTCCAGCTGCGAGTGGGCGCTGGCGCTGATGACCCCGGAGGAGCCGTCCTTCAGCACCTTGGTGACGGCGTTGATGATGGGCCTGATGAACGGGGCTAGGAGGCCGAGGACGAAGGCGGTCAGGGTCTCGCTGATGTGTTCCAGAAGCTTTTCCAAGCCCGGGATCTTGGCGATGCCCCTGTTGATGGCCTTCACGATCTTGTCGCGGAACTCCAAGATGGGATAGATCTGCTTCGAGACCTTGACGGGGTCGAAGCTCTCGCTCATGCCGGGGACCACGTTGGGGTTGCTGCTGCCGCCGCCGCCGGCCCGCGAGCCGCGGTACGCCTCCTCCTGCCGCCGCTCGTTCCGCCTCTCCTGCTCCTCGGCCATCCGCCTCAGGTCGCGGGCCTCCGAGGCCATGCCGCCGCCGACGCCCGGTAGCTGGCTGACGAGGGATATGAAGTCGCCGGCGCTGCCCCCGCCGAACCCTCGCGAACCGCTCCCGGCGCCGCCGCTACCGCTACCGCCCGGCAGTCCCGCGGCGGCCTGCTCCGAGTTCTTCAGCGCTATGTCCAGCTGGTCGACCTCGGACTGGGTGAAGTGGTCGTTGGCCTCGCCCAGGACGGAGTGCAGGAAGTCGACGCCGCCGAAGGTGCCGGTGACGAGGGGGAAGGCTCGTCTGCCTCGCAGGTTGATCTCGGAGGCGGATCCGCAGTGGGGGAAGACCTCGTGGTAGCCGAGCTCGCGCAGGGCCAGCTCGCAGTAGTTGCTGTGGGCGCTGAAGTCTTCCATGCAGTGGAGCGCCTGGCCCAGGCACCTCAGGGCCTCGCAGAGGTCCTCCTCCTTTCCCCTGCCGTGGGAGCCGTGGCAGTAGAGCCTGCCGAAGTGCACGCTGCGGCCGATGCTGAACCTGAGGTAGCCGGCGCTCGTGGCCCAGCCGCCGTGCTCGTTGGCGATGTAGTTCTTCATGCCCGTGCGGGGGTCGATCTCGGTCTCGACGGGCGCGACGGGTCCCCTGAGGCGCTTGTCGAAGGTCCGGGCGTCGACGCCGTCGGCGTAGCCGAGGGGGTTGTCGATGTGCTCCTCCGGCCTGTAGACGCCGAGGCGCTCCTCCGTGACCTCGAACTCCTCGGTGGCGTAGCCGTTGGCGAGGAACGACAGGACCCAGACCAGGACGCGGATGGTGGCGGCGTTGACCCCCTTCAGGCTCCCGACGTCGATGGCCTGGGAGTAGTCGCGCAGCCAGTTGCCGAAGTACGTGCGCTGGACCATCAGCGTCGTCCACTTCTTGCCGTGGAGGAACGCGATGGTCTTGAGCGTGTCCTCGATGTCGCCGTGGCGCCAGTTGTGGCCTTCGACCTGGGCGATGGACGGGATGTTACCGGCGCCGAAGGCGGCCGCCCTACCAGGCATCGCGACCAGGACGATCGCCAGGATCAGCAGCAAGCTGCCGTAACCGAAGCGGGACGAAGGCATGGCGGCGGGTTTTTGGCGGTCGCCGACCTGCGCGATACGCTCGTGAACCGATTCTCTAACGAACTTTTCGGCTTACGAATTTATTCTCGATCTCGTCTTCCCTTATTTTCCCTACTATCCTTTCCTTCTTTCTCGACCTAGCGCCGCGTTTCGGGTGACGTTTGCGAGTTGTAGAACTTTGGAGAGGACGGGGACGGCGGGGTCGTTGGACGAGGACGGCCAAGATTTACATGTAAGAAAGTAGGCAGAGGGGTAAGTCCTACGCGTAACCCAGACTTGCTGCTCGGTGCTAAGCCATATCCCTATCCGGTATCTTAGCTATGCCAAGGTTACGGTTAGTGCCGAGGGTGCCAAGTACGCGAAAAAGGCTGTCGAGGAAAGGTTTTCATGACGTGATACATACCAGAGGTTCGATCCGAGTAGGTAGGAGCTGAGTCGAACCGGATATGAGAAGCCGAATTAGAATCATGGGTTACTAGGTACCTAGGCTAGGTACTTAGCTGGGTACCTAGGTACCTATACATGCTGTATGCCACAGCTGGGTACCCACGTATGTATCGTCGTTCGGGCGGCGCGCGCACATTTGGCGGAGCGAGCTGAAAGACGCTTCGCCCAGACCGCTACCGCTAGCCCAATGCATAGGTAGGTACCTAGGTACCGGAAATGTGAAAGGGTTGAAAATAAAAAAGATAGGTACCTAGGTAGGTACCTATTCAAGGCGGCTTTGTCATTACGTGGTAGACCCAATTAGATTCTTTACAGTTGATGGCCGGATAACACAAGCTACTGCAGCCTAAGAATCTACTAATGAAGTCATAAACAGGTACCCATGTGCCTAGCCCGCTTCGCTTAGAACGTACGTACGTACGTAGAGGTAGGTATCTCGGACGATCTAATCTTATACGGTTGATCTTTGTGGACGTTTGGGACGGCGCAGGACCTCCATATGGGCCTTACCTGTGCAAGCTACCTACCTAGGCGTATAGGCGGCTCCCAGGTTAGCTAGATCCCTTACACCCAAACCCTGTAGCTGAGCCGTAACAGACATGTGAAGATTATCTTCGCGGACAGCCCTTTATATATAAGTATATACATACCTACCTATGCAGCCTTCCGGATATGGTTAGGTCGATTGGGAAAGGCTCGGAGATACCTACCTAATAATACGTGCCAATCTTACCAGAACGACATACACTTTCTATGTATCTACCTACCTAACTACCTAGGCAGGTATCTACCTACCTATATACGCCCTTTTTCTCTCATTCTTTACGCTAGTCTAGACGAGGATGGCATGTTTACGTGTGCTCCTACTCTCCCGGATGGAGCTGCGAACGAAATTCGTTCGATGGGGATCGCTTCCGCCTGGGTTCTATTCGTGGATGGAAATATCCACATATTCGAATTGCTGACCAAGGGACGGCCTGGCTGGCTGGCTGGCTGGCTAGGCGTCAGAAATTGTAGGTTCAGGTACGGCCATGTGTTGTACGCGATACCTTACTATGTGGGTTTAACAATTTGCACATTTCCGTAGGTATAGGTAGGTAGGTAGGTAGGTGGTTATCGCGACGACGTTCGATCGATTCTACATGTCGGCTCGTATGTGCTTAGTTATACGCTTGCATACGTAGCGCGTTCACGTTGCGGCTGTAGGGCTCGTGAACCGAGCAGAAGTAGAGCGGTCGGTCCGAATACGAGGCCCTTCTTATTTCCGGGTCTCGAAGAGCCAGTCGTCTCCGTCGACCGCGACGGTTTGAGACGTCGAGGATCTAGCCTGGAACCTATCTTGGAACCTATCTTGGAACCTATCTTGGAACCTGTCTTGGAACCTGTCTTGGAATCCGTCTTAGAACCGTCCGGCCGAGACCTGATCGGCGTGTTCACGTGTTGTTGCGGCGCGCGAGACAGGGGGTGCGGATCCGGGGGAAAGGTTTGCCGCGTGCAGGCGACGCAACTAGGACCAACCCGGAAACCCGCAGGTGCGTATCGACGCCGAATCCAGGGGGGCTAACTTTGCGTCTGCTGGGGAACCTACCTAGCAGCCCTAGTTGAGGCAGACACCTAAGTACCTACGGAGATGGTAGCTGTGCGACATTTTGGGGGCCATCCGCTAGTGGCGAGTGCTGCTTAATGTGTAAGCCGGTAGAAGGGATTACGCCTTCGTTACTAAGACCCTGACTCGAAAACGACAACGAAGATCTAATACATGGATAAGATGTAGCCGGTTCGATTCTACCGGCGGGGTGAGCGACAAGCTCCCCGGCATATCGTTACCACCTATACGAACCGACGTCTCCGGGTTCGCTAGCCAGCCAGCCCCGAAAATGCCAGGGTTTTGGGGCATTCGCGGATACCATTCGGCAAAGTCGATCCCCTCCCGGCCCTAAAAGATTCCGTGGTTGGCTCACCTTTTTTTTAACCCATAACATAACCCTATGCTTGCCTTCAGCTGCTCCTTGCTGGGACGGAGGCTGCTGGATTTCAGCTTGGTTCGCGAGTGGAATTATTCACCGCTAGGTGCGGGGAACTAGCAGGCGGCAGTGCAGCACGACGTCGATTCGGTTGTAGAGGATGCAAAGTAGTAAAAGAGCTCAGGGCGAGTGGGGGGGGAGTTTGTTGTTGGATCGTGGACTAGGTAGAAGACGAAAACTGGGACCGATGCTTAATCTAATCGTAGACCCCCCCCCCCCAACACGCGGCCGTGCCGCCCGTAGTTTACGTTTATCTGCTCGTCCCAGCTTCTCCGATTGGTTACCGTGGATGCGGCTCTCGGTAGAGCTGTAGGTGGTGCGTCGACCAACGAACCCCTCATCTGTTCCAGGACAGTGTTACGATAATATATTACGCCTCTAAACACCCGCAGTCCAGTAACCGAGCAAGCGGCGGCGGTCGTGTTACGCGATACGTAATACGTATTTCCGTATGAGGAGTCTCTAGCCGTCATGCAATCGACTCAAAAAGGCGGAGAGGCGGAGCCGTCACGCTGGAAGATAGGTACATATCCGTATTCATATCCATGTAGCATTCGATAACTATACGCACATACGCACGCGAAGGAGGGGGTGTGGTAGGGAGAAGCATAGGGCAGACAGAGAAATAGAGCGAAAGGGCCGTAGCCGTGGGACTTGGGAGTTCATGTCACCTAAATGGCGGTGGCTCGGTTCCTAGGGGGGAGCTTAGCCATACCCTCTCGCGAGCGGTTACGGAAACCCTTTCCCCCTCCTCGACGGGCCCTCGTGCGCTTCGTTTGAAACACAGGAGGACGAACCACGTACGTCGCCGTGCCTAGCACTTGCCGCCGCGACGGTCACGTACCTAGGTAGGTAGATAGGGCGGCGTAGGTACGTAGTCGTCTGAAACTTCGAGCATGGTAAGGTTGCTTCCGCCGTAGCCCTAGGGGAAGCAGTAACGCGGAAGGGCTTGCAGGGGCGATCACGCCACCCACGTTTGACGTGCGATCCGTGTAGCGGGAAGGTGCCCGATATTGCTTTCCGCCGCCGCCATTCTGTCTAGCTTAGGCGGTGCCTGGCATACGGCCTCGCCCCTAAGCGAGCTGGTTTGCATGCGGCACGTATCATTCGGCGGGTTCGATGGTGTACGTGAGAGGCGTAGGCCGGGGTACTGACGAATGGCGACGTGTCCGCCACTTTAGGACATCATGAAAGCTGCGGTTGGGTCGATCCTGCGCTGCTGTGTAAATGCCATTCACCGCCTCGGAGATGGCGCCCTCCCTTCATAAGCATATCAGATGAGGTGGTGTTGACGGCGGCCGTGGTATGATGGGATATGCCGGACGGACACGTCGAGCTTTGCGCGAGGTATCGGCTATCATACGAGCTAGGTAGGTAGGTAGATAGGTAGATAGATGGGTAGATAGGTAGGTAGGAGGTACGGATGACCAAAGAATTAAGATGACGTGAAAAGTATCTAGGCAGGTAGGTAGGTAGGTACCTAGGTAGGCTAATACGGAGAATAGCAGCGTGGTGGGGGAGGCTGCTGAGACAAGGGAAAGAGGAGGGGGGAAGACGTTCGAGGCCGGGATCGGTGAGAGAGTTCTAAGATGACACCAGCGAAGCGCTCTGCGACATGTCATCATCATAATACTAATCTTCATCATCCCCTATCGTCATCACCGCATATTGTCGGACGCCCCCCTGGAATCGGCTTGCATTATCAGCCTCGGCGGGGTGGGCCGCCTTTCTCGACGTGCTGTCCCTGAGCCTCCTCGTTTCGTGGAGCGTGCGTAGCGCCTCGCCAACCCTAGAGCGGGAGGAAACTTTGCGGAGGCATTGGCCACGGTACGATGGAGGCGGCTCTTTGGGGGAAGCCTGTTCTCAGGGTAACTAGAAGGAGATTTTTCACCCGTTTCAGCTACAGCCACGGTGATACGTAAAACCCGCCTACCTCGAGCGAACGAGCCGAACTGGGGCTCGAGGCGTGTTTTTTTTCCCGGTCAGCGATGGAAATTTGTGAAACGGTACGAGGTCAGAAAGCCGTGGGCCGCTCGGCCAGGACAACGACCACCTCCCATCTCATCTCCTAAGAGGCGGAGTCGCGGTTCCTAAAGGCGGATGTGCGACGCTGACGAGTTACCATTTCGTCGAACCATTTGGGCAGCCCTACGAGGCGGGAGCTGCGGGTGCTGGGATGGACTGCCACCCTTTCTGCTGTGCTAGGATGGGCTACTATGCGCGGCGATGTGCATACTTACATACATACTTCCCTCGTGATCTATACTTGTCTTGGACATTCTCGTCAGCACCTTACAGGATAATCTGGCGGCAGGCCCGTTGGCTCTGCTGAGTCCGCTACCCCACCCTAGACGAGAGGTACCAAAATAGATTCCGAGGGAGAAAGCAACTCTGACTTCGAGAAGAGCTTCCATGCATGATGTTCGTGAAGACAAGGTGGGGGGGGGGAGACCATCTCCGCGTCGAAGAGAATATGTAGGTACCTACCTATATATATAAGTCAAAATTCCCAACTTCTTGCTAGGAACTTGACCAGACAACTTCAGCAATCAGCCCTCTCTCCCTCGATCTCTATCTCTCTCTCTCTCTCTCACGCAGATACATACATATACACGTAGACACTTGCCTTCTTTCTACTCATTCTTCCGCGATAGAGACAGCCTGCCGCATTTTTCTCGCGATTTCCGAGAAGCACTTGCTCTTAACGACAACCGTCGCCCACGTGCCAGACAGAACCCGCAAAGATGCCGCTCACTCTCTGGAGGGATATTTCGCCCGTGGGCCAACCGCTTCGTCGGCCGTCCAGCAAATCTCCGCACGTGCTCGTGATCGGGGGCGGCGTTACCGGATTGATATCGTGAGTTCCGGACCCGAAACGACAGACTCCACCCACCCCCACCCACCCCCAACTTCTCCTAGCCCTTGCCGAACGTGATTGTGCTGACCCGTCCGTTTTCGAAGGGCTTGGGTGTTGCTCGATCGAGGCTACCGCGTCACGGTCATGAGCAGCACGTGGGTGAACGACGAGCAGCGCCTGACTTCTCAGATCGCCGGCGCGCTCTGGGAATTTCCCCCGGCCGTGTGCGGCCAGCACACGGACAAGATCTCGCTGGCTCATTCTAAGCACTGGTCCATGACCTCGTACCACATCTGGGACGGGATCGCGTCCATCCCCTCGCTCAGCGAGGCGTCCGGCGTGCGCATGATGCCGTCGGACTTCTTCTTCCCCGAGCCCGTGGAGAGCGACGGGAACCAGGTCTCCAAGATGACCGAGATCATGGCCAGCGGCGTGAGAGGATTCTACCGGGGAGCCGACATCATCGACGAGCGGGGCGTGGACCCGTCGTACGGCGCCGTCGACGCCTACGAGCTGCTAGCGCCGGTCATCGACACCGATAAGGCTATGACGTGGCTGACGGAGCTGGTCGAGAGCAAAGGAGCCGACCTCGTTACCGAGACCGTCCGCGGCGACCTCGTCGAGATCGAGGACTCGCTCCGCGCTCGCTTCGGGGCCGACGCGATCGTCAACTGCACAGGTCTCAAAGCGCAGGAGCTCGCCGGCGACGACAGCGTCTACCCGATCAGGGGTGGGCTCATCCGAGTCATCAACGACGGGACGGATTTCCCGAAGGTGGATGCGGCTCTGACCATCACGGCGGACGCGGCTCACTCTGCAAACGAGATCATCTTCTTAGTACCTAGGAACGACAACATTCTCCGTAAGCATCTCCCTATACATATCTCTCTCTCTCTCTCTCTCTCTCTCTCTCTCTCTCTCTCTCTCTCTCTCTCTCTCTCTCTCTAGTCGGCTTAGCCGTCTGCGTCTTGTTGACGTTTAATTTCTTGTCCCAAAGTAATGTTTGGTGGGGAAAGGACGAGAGGGGATGGAAGTTCCATGCTGACTGTGGATCGGCAGTGATCGGCGGTATTACGGAGCCGCATCAGTGGAATCTAGATCTCACCCTAGATACCCCCATAATCCGCAGGATGCGACAGAGATGCGAGAAATTCCTGCCTGGTCTAGAGAACGCCCGGATGGATCCCGATTATCCGCTAGCCCAGGGCCTACGACCCTTCAGAGGTCAAAACGTGAGAGTCGAACGCGAGCTACGCAGGACGGGCAGCCGCATCGTGCATTCTTACGGGCACGGAGGTGCGGGTTGGAGTCTGTCGTTCGGCTGCGCGCAAGATGTCGCGATGCTCGTCGACGAGGCCCTCGAGGGAGTTCCGGCCCGACCGATGAGCGAGACGGTATTTGAGCGGAAAGCGGCGGGATTTCGGAGGCCTCAGACGAGTCGGTGAACGATGTGATTTGCATGTCGAGCCAAGTTTTCTTTTTATTTTTGCATTCTTTCCATTATTATTCTAACCCTTTTTTTTTTTATCAAACTTTGTACGCTTCTTCAGGCGTGCGTCTAATTCTAATTGGGGGTGTGGGCGGGTGGGTTGGGGGGAGACAACCGGAGAAGACAGGCAAGACAGGCATCGTTTGGCGCATCTCCAAAGACGTGGATTATGACATTTTCTGTTACCATTTTGCCTCTTTCGGCAACAATATAGAATTGAATGGGAATGGCTAGATCTTAGTAGCATGATAAATTTGCGATGCGACGATGACAGCAAGCGAGCGTATCTGGCGGTGACTATACGTTCTCGTCTGACCACCATCTGAGATGCAGACGAATGACGATAGGGCATGGGAATATCTTTGCAGGCAACGTGACTAATAACCGTAGCCAGGTTGGATATGATGTTGCCGCTGGGATGAGTGAGGCTGGCAAGCCACGCTCCGAACCGGTAGGCCGGTGTATGCGAGTAAGCGAATAGACGTGGGTAGGTAGGTAGGGTTGGGTAATATCAGGTCCCTTGAGGAAGAGGGGGGAGGGTGGACGGGCGGGATTACGTAGATCGGCCTCGCAACTAGATACGCAGTACCTGCGTCGTGGCGCGTGCCAAGAATGCCGGCTCACCCGCGATGATCTGGTCGTCTCACCGCAGAAGGGCGTCCCGAGAGGGGAAAGACTGAGTTCCAAGCCTAACGCCCTCGTGGGAAAGCCGCTGTAATATGCTGGAAGCCCCTCCCCTTTCCCTCTGGTGATAGACTCGTATACGGCGTCACGCTTGGGTTGCCGGTCTTCTCGTTAAGGAAGACGAGGAAGGGGCAGTTTAGCTCGGTCGGAATAGGGCTGGGAAAGAGGGGAGGAGCGGCGAAGCAGTTTACTCCGCGTCCGGAGATACGCTTTGCGGCGCAACGGACGAAGCGAGTGAGATGGGTTCGACTCACGTACCCAGGGTAAGCTTTGCGGTGAGAGCAGCCTTTCGCGTGGTGCTTGGCGGGAATCTACTTCTCATATGGATAGCTCCGACTCCACGCGCAAGGCTCGTTGGTTAACACCTCTGGGATAATAGCGGCAGGGCCGGTAGGGTAGATGAATCTTTCGTGGGTGTTACAAGCGACGAGGAGTCATAAGCCTAGTATAACTGTGGCCGGTCAAAGCCGGCATCGTGCTGGGGATTCGAAAGGCTCGACGAAACTATCCATCGGTCCGGCTATGAGATAGATACACACACACACACAGAGAGAGAGAGAGAGAGAGAGAGAGAGAGAGAGAGAGAGAGAGAGAGAGAGAGAGCCGCTGACTTTGATAGTCGGCTTGACTTGAGCGGTAGAAAAGGATGGTGATGGTTGACTCAAGGAGGCGCCGTGCTTCTACTTAAGCGTCCGCGGCTTTTGACCACGTGGTAGTGAGGCAGTTACGATTATGATGATGGCACCTATTCGCTCGCGGTAGAGCAATCGAGTGCTAATACGTGGTAGATAGGCAAATACCTAGCTAGCTAGGTAGGTAGGTATGTAGATAGGTAGGGGAGATGGGTAAAGTACCTAGACAGAAGGTTGATGGTCTCAAAGGCGGAGAAGTCGGGGAGCAGGATGAAACCCAGTACCGGATGCCATATCCCCGACGCTAAAGCCGGGATGAGCCGGATTCGAGCAGGGTAGGTACCTGTGGGACTGTCTAGAAAGAGATAGGTAGGTACCTAGGTACCTACCAAAAGAAATGGGAGTACGAATGTAGCTTTTAAAAGTTTTATCCATATCAAAAATATTAATTAACCGTCACATTTATTTTTACAGATATTTGCTAGCCGTCCAGTTTTAAGATTACGGACCACTATATTATATATATTAAATTTTAATAAATACCCGTTATAATATAACCTACATCTATTAAAATTTAATAAATATTTAAAAATTTTAATTTTAAATAATAATTTCGTTATTTTTTTTAAAATATATTAATTAATATCGTATTAATAAAATAATATAATAATTAATAAATTTTTTTAATATAAATAAAACTTTTAAAAATTACATTCGTAAAATATATTATATTAATATAAATTTTTAACGTATATTTTTTAAAACGAAACGAAATATATATTTTTTATATAATATCGTATTTTTTTTAAAATATATTATTTTTTATTTTTATTATTTATATAAATATTTAAATAAATAAATATTTTAACGTTTTTAAAAAAATTAATTAAATCGTATATATATAATTTAAAAAAATAAACGATTTAAAAAAATAAATAAAAAAATTCGAATAAAAAAATTTATACGTTAAATTATATTAAATTATTTATTAAAAATTTAACGTATATATTAAAAAAAAACGTTTTTTATATTAAACGTATTTTTTTTTAAAACGTTTTAATAAAATTAAACGATTTAATTTAAATTAAATCGTTTAAATTTAATATATATATATATATATTTAATATATATATACGTATATATATATTTAAATATATATATAATATAAAAATAAAAATAAAAAAATATAATTTTTATAATTTTTTATAAAAATTATATTTTTTTTTATATATTTTTAAATTATAAATATTTTATTTTTTATTATATTTAAATTTTAAATTATAATTTACGTTATATTAATTTAATTAATTAATTTATAAATTTATTAAATTAATTATAAAAATTTACGATTATACGTATAAATTTTAATATAATATTAAAATATATATATATTTAATAAATAAAAAAAATAAATATATATTATTATATTTTTTTTAAAAATTAAAATTATTTAAAATAATTAAAATAATTAAAATAAATCGATGTAATTAATACGATATAATTAATATAATTAATATAATTAATATAATTTGTAATAATTAAAATAATTAATTAAATTAAATTAAATTAAATGATTTTAAATTTTTAAAACGTTTAAAAAAATAAATTTTTATTTAATTTAATAATTAATTAACTTATATACGTACCATTTCGTGGTACGTACCTTAAAAGGAAAAAGTACTTATATACCTTCGTTTATATAAAAGAAACTTTTTTTATAATTTTTTTATTAAATAATTTTTCTTTTTTAAATAATTATAATATATTAATTTTATATTATCGCGTTTATATTTCTTATTATTTTTTTATTTTATTACGTACGTATTTATTAATATTAATTAATATTATTAAAGTTAATAACATAAATTAATAAAGTTAAAAAAATTATTATTATAATAATACGAAGGATTTTTATCGTAATAATATACGCGATAATAATATTTTTTTTTTATACGATATTTTCCTATTTATATTAAAATATCGTTTTATTATATTAAATTTTTTTAAACCTATAATATTTATTATATCGTAAAAAATTAAAAGTTCGATTTAAACGTAAATTTACGAAAAAAAATTTAATTTTATTAAATAAAAAAATATAAATAAATTTAAAGTTTTAATTAAGTATATTTTTAATTTTATAATTATTTCCGCTTTTTTTAATAGATATTTTAATTATATAGCGATAAAATGAAAAAAAATAAACCCGTAAATTATTATTTTTTAATAAAAAGTAACGTAAATTTTATTTACGTTAATAAATTTAAAAATAACGGATAAAAGTAAATTATATACTTATATAATTAAGGAAATTTTAAAAAAATTTTAAAAGTATTTTAAAAGTTTTATTTTAAGCGATTTTTAAATTTTACCACGTTAATTATAATCGGTTTTAAAGATCGCGTTAATATAAAAAAATATTTATATAAATAAAAGTAATATTAACGTTACCGAATTTTTATTAAATCTTTTATTATTACGTAAATTATTAAAATAAAATAACAACGAATTAATAAAAATAAAGTAGAAATAACTTAATATATTAATATAAAAAGTATTTATATATCGAATCGAAAAAGGTATAATCTATTTAAAATTATTTATATCGACATATATTTACGTTACGATGTAATAATAATTACGGTTTTTCACCTTTTAAACGTTTAATTAATTAATCGAATATAAAAATTCGATGGTATTTATTATATCGATGAAATTACTATTAATATCGTTTCGACGACGTTATAAATTATTTTCGTAATATATGTATTTACTTTTTATTATTTTAAATAATTCGTCGTTTATATTTTACGCTTTACTGCTTTTTTTATCGTAATTTTCTATAATATAACCTTTTTAATAATTAATATTTAAACCCTCGTCGTTAATTTCGTTTAATTTTTAAAATAATTAAAGTAATTTACGTAATTAATCGAAACTTTAAATATTTAATATAATTATTTTTTTCGTTTTTACTTTATAAAAAATAATCGCGTTTTTTTAAATTATTATAATTAATTAATATTTTATTATTTTAACTTACGTTAAATTATAAAAATATAATTAACGATATACCTTTAATTTTATACGAAAAAAATAATTTTAATTTCCATTATTAAAAAATATTTATAAATTTTTCGAATCGTTATTAAATGGTTCGTATATAATATCGACGGTTTTATTAAACGTCGTATTAAAAAAAAGAAATTATTATATCGAAAATTACAATTTTTTTTTCTAAACGATTTTATAATTTTTATTAATTAAATTAATTTTCGTACTTATATCCATCGAAAATTAATAAAACGATATTTATTATAACGTTTCCCCTATTCGAATTTTTAACGAAATATACCCCTTTATTATCGTCGGTTATTTTAAAAAAACTTAAAATAATAAAAATAATTATATTAAAAAACTTTATAACGTTTTAAAAAATAAATTCCGCTTTTTTTTAAATATATATTATACAATTAAAATTCGTTAAATTTAATTTTACGTTATATTTTTTATTATTTTTATTAAACGAACGGTTATTTATTTTTTATATAATGTATTTCGTTATTAATATTTTACGAATATATATTTTATTATAAAACGACATTTTAACACGAAATAAAATAAAATTTAATATTATTATAATTAGATTTTAATTATTTTTTTCGATATTAAAATCGAAAAAAAAAACGAAAGAAAATTTAATTTTAAAATATTATAAATTATATTAAATAAATTAATATTATATTAACGTATTTTTAAAAAAAATTTTAAAAGTAAATAATAATTTATTATAATTATATAATGTATTATTTATAATATATCTTAATTATAATATATTTTATTTATTTCGTTATATTAATTCGAAAAATTAATTAATAAATTTCGTATTTTAATCGATATTTTTAAAAATATTAAAAAAGTATATTAATTTATAATTAACGATAATAATAATAAAAACTTCGATTAATTTTATACTAAATAAAAGTATTATCGTAATAATAAAAATAATCGATATTAATCGAAAAAAACGACCTAAATTTAAAAATATCGTTATTAAATATATAAAAAAAAAAGATATTAATTTATTAAATATTTCGAAAATAAATAAAAAAAAATTAAAAAACGTTAACGAATTTAAAAAAATAAAAATAAAAATAAATATATTACGTTTTTAATAAATTATAAAAATATTAAATAAAAAAATTCGGAGTTAAAAAACGACGATTAAAACGTCGTTATTTTCGAAACGGAAAAAATCGACCTTTAATATTAATTAATTATAATATATTTAATAAATTAAATATATTAATATTAAATCGTTTTTCGTTATTTCTTTATTAATAAATCGAAAGATAATATTATATTTATTTTAAATCGATATATTAAAAATGTTTTTTAAAGTATTATTTTCGATATCGATATAATTAAAATATTTATTATAAAAAAAAACTAATATTAAATTTTTATAAAAAATTTTTTCGATCGAAACTTTAAAATAAATAATAATCGAACCGGGAAAATTAATATTAAATTCGAAAACAAATCTTTAATCGAATTATTAAAAATAATTACGATTAACATTTCGTTCGAATTAATCGACTTTTATATTATAAATTTAAATATTTTATTTTTTATATATCTAAAAAATATAAATCGATTAAACGTTTATTTAAATAACGTTACAAATTAATTAATCGAAAAAAATAATATTACCGTCGCCGTTATTTATAAATAAGGATATTTATAATTTTATTTCGATAATACGATTTTTTTTATAAAATCCGAATTACGTCGTATTTATATTTAATTTAGTTATTTTTTTATAATTAAATTATACATTTTTTTAAATAAAATAAATTATAACGTCGATATTAAAAATATTAAAAAAATTAATAAATTTTATTATTATTATTAAATTAAAAATAAAATTTTTTAAAAATTTAAATTTAAATTAAAAGATTTTAATATAAATTTTAATTATAAAATTATCGTCGATATTATATACTTAAATAAACGTTTCGTTTTATATATAATTAACGTCGTTATAAAGTTTTAAATTATTTATTTTATAAAAATTATCTTTATTAAAAAAATTTAAAATATATTAAAATAATATTAAATTAATATTTACTTTAAATCCTCGAATATTATTACATATAATACCGATATAAACTTCGATAATATCGAATTTCGAAATAAAGTTTACATTATTAAAATTATTTATTATTAAATATTAATCGAAACATATTAATTAATTAATAAAATCGAAAAATATTACGATTTTATTTGTAAAATATACGAAATTATTACCGATAAATTTTAAGGTTTAAATTTACGTATAATTCGATTATAAATAATTATTAAAATAATTAATAATATAATTAACTTTAATAATTTAATACTTATATTTTTTATATTTAACATTTATTTTAAAATTAATATAAATTCGTTTTCTACCTTCGTATAAATTTAAAAAATATAAACCGTTTAAAAGATAATAATAAAAATTAAAAAAATTAAAATATAACGTTTCGTAAAAAATGTTTTAAATATATGTAATAACTTTAATATATAGAAAATTTTTCCCGTGTTATTTTTTATCGATAATAAAATATTCGTTTATAAAAAAAAAAAAAAATAAAAAAGTTTTTATAAAATTATTATAATATCGAATAAAAATATTACCATCGTTTTTAACGTTTCGAGTAAAATATTTACGTTTAAGAATTTTTATATTAAATTATATATTTAATCTCGAAAAAATTTCATATCGATTAAAAAATTTAAAATTAAATTATTTATATTAACTTTTAACTTTAATAATTATCGAATTATTTTAAAAGAAAATTTTATATATATTAATAATCTTTCCCATATTATTAAATTATATATTATTAATAAAAAATAAAAAAATTTTATTTTTATTATTAAATTACGAGCGAATAAAAAAATCGTTATATAAGAAAAATTTTACGAAATATTAAATATAAAAAAATTTAACGTTTTATTCGAAAAAAATATTTTACGCCTAAAAATTTACGATATAATTATACATCGAAACGTTACGATTTTTAAATTACGGATAATTTATAAAATTAAAGGTAAAAATATCACCGCGTTATATAAAAAATTTCGCTTAATAATTTAAAATTATAATAATTTCGATAAAAAATATATTATAATATATATATTTATTATTTAAAAAGTTAATTAATATATTATATTAATTTTAACACTTATATTACGTCGTAAAAAAATAAAAGTTATAATTTAAAATATTATAATAATTTATACCTAATTTAAAATATCGATATAAAAAATTATTTTTATATATTTATTAATTAAATTTAAAAATAAATATTTTAAAAAAATATTATTATAAATAATTAAATTTTTATATAATTTCGCGAAATTAAATATTTATTAATTTAAAATTTATTCGTATTATTATTAATAAAAATTACAAATAAAACTATTAATTTTCGACTTTTACTTATTTATAATAAATTTAAATTTATTTAAATTTATTAATTTTTAAACGAATAATATTTTTAATATCGATATTATAAATTTCCTTATCGTTAAAAATAAAACTTTTAATAAAGTTAAAATTAAAACGCGTCTTTAAAAAATTATAAATTTCGAAATCGAAAATTTTAATAATTTATATATTATAATTTATAATAAAAATTTTAACGTAACGATTATTTAAAAAAGTTAAATTAAAAAATTTAAATTATTAAACGTTAAAATCTTCGATATAATTAAAAGATTCGTAAAGTAATAAATTCGAAATATATATATTATTTTTATATATTAACTCGAAATAATTTTCGATTATTTTATAACGATTTAATACTTCGAATTCGAATTTAAAAAAATTAAAATTTTTAACGTTAAAATTAAATAATAAATAAATAATTAAATACGTAAACTTCGTTATATCGAATTAAATCCTTAAAATTTACGCTTTTATATTTTTATTGATAAATTTTTCGCGAATAATAAAAATTTAAATTTATAAATTAAATACGTTATTATTTTAAATAATAAAAATTCCACCGATCGAAATAATAAAATATAAATTACTAATAATATTATTTATTAATTATCTACTAAATATAAATAAATTATTCGTAACGTATTTATTAATAAAATTTATAAAATAATTTAAAATTTCGACGTCGATTATATTATTTATTATATAATTAATATTATTTTAAAACATTTTTTATTCCCTAAAATCTTTTTTATTTTATATATCGATTTTTTATTACTATATTAATATTTAATATAAATAAAAAATATTAACGAAAAAAAATTAATAATCGATTTAATAATATTAAAATAATTTTATAAAAACTAAAAAATTAACGATATTTAATAAATATATAAGTCGTGTAATTTTACGAATATAATAATAAAAACATTTTTTAATAAAACGATATAAAATTTAATAAAAAAAAATTAAATTAATTTAAAATTAAAAAAATAAATAAAACGAAAAATTTAATTAATAATTCGTAATTAATTAATTACGAAAAAAAAATAAAATAAATAATAATTAATTAATTTATATACGTACTATTTCGTAATATATACTTTAAAAAAAAAAAATATTTATATATTTTCGTTTATATAAAAAAAACTTTTCCTACGATTTCTTTATTAAATAATTTTTTTTTTTTAAATAATTATAATATATTAATTTTATATTATCGCGTTTATATTTTTTATTATTTTTTTATTTTATTATATACGTACCTATTAATATAATTAAATTATATATATACGATTTATTTAATTAAACGATATTTAAACGATTTTTTTAATTAAATATTTAAAATAAATAAAACGTATAATATTTAAATAATATATATATTATATATTAAATAAACGATTTAATTTTTATAATTTTAAATTAATAAATAATTTAATTAATTAAATAATATATATATTAAAAAATTAAATTAAATTAAATATATATCGTTTAATTAATTTTTTTAAAACGTTAAAATATAATATAAATATATATAATAATATATATTTAAATAAAATATTTATTTAAAAAAACGTTAAAAAAATAACGTATTATTAAAACGTTTTAATTTTATTAATATTAAATTATATTTTAATATTTTATTTTTAATTTCGAATATTTATATTATTATTTTATTTTAAAATTTTAAAAATTTTATAAATTATTATATAAATTATAAATATATTATAATAATTAATTTTTAATATTTCATTTATTTTTTAAACGAATATAAATTTTATTATTTTAAGTTTTTTAATATTTATTATTACGGGGTGCGCTAGTTATTTTAACGTCCTTTTACTACTTAAGTATATTAAAGGTTAACTTAACTTATAACGTATCCCGAGTCTTTAATGCGCTGCGTCATTCCGCCGAGGCGCTCCCTTAGAGATCTGACCCGCCAGCCTCGGCGGAGGTTGCGCGAATATGTGCGCTGGGTACGGTTACCTCTCCTTCTGCGCACCACCTTGCGCGACTCGAACGCGAGAATAGATTGGGGTTAATATACGCGGGGTGGTGTTGTGCAGAGATGGATCTCCCGTAGAATCAAGCCGACGAGATACACATGAATCGGGGAACGAATTCCGCTACGTAGCTGGATACATTCAATTTTTATATCCCTACCTAGGTACCACCTAGGTACTTACCAGATGAAGGGGGCGTAAGTGCGTTGAGCTTTCAAAGCGAGGCGAAATATATACTTCTCCATCTCGTACAATGTCGCACTTTCCCTTGGATGTATCACCCCGTCTCTACCCACCTCATTCGTACAGTATGAAGTACCTGATAGGTACATAGCCTATGTAACCACCTATGTATGTAGGTACCTATGCGTGTACCTACGCGTACCTAGGTATCCGTGTGCATTATGTAATTCGTCGGCGTATGGGGTGTGGGCCTTGTTGCCTTTTGAGCGATTGGAATGAGACGCGCAAGGCTTGCGTTTTGGAAACTCACCCCCAGGTACCGCAGGGCGTGCGCAGGTTAAACAATACATGAAAATCCGTTCAAGGTTAGGTGGCGTTAGGAGTACCTACGCTGAACAGGTACGTACCGTCTCGCGGACGGACCCGCTGAGGCTAAATAGGAAGTGTAGGGCTTCCTTTGCCAAAGCTTGTGTCGAGGCGATAGGTAGGTACTATGTAGGTAGGTGCCAACTCCGCTCAACTACCTCAACTCGGGAAAGACCCCCTTGGAAGGGGGCTGCTTTTAAAGAGAGCAAGCCGTCGAGGAACAATAGCGCGGTTTGCTAATTTAGGTAATACGACGCGCGAACGAACCCCTTCTCTTCAAACCGGCATCCATTCACCCCCCCAACTACAACATCTTCCTTTAGCATCACACTTTTAAATCAGCAACTGCGCGCCAAATTCATAACACCCACCCCTATCACATGACACACGTCTCGGTTCGATATCTACAATCACGTATTTTCGATATACAAGATGAGATCGACTCACCATCTTGCCAATATGACTGGTTTTTTCGATTCGCTTTGATCAAGCGTCTGCCGGGGCAGAACCACGTCTCACACACACACGCACTCTCTATCTAACAATTATTTCTCTATTCTCTCTCACTCTCGTCTACGACGTAACCTTCACACGACAATTACTCCTTTCAACCATATTGAAATACTCCAGCTCGTCTCCTCCGCCTACCTATTAAACAATTGACTCTATAAATTTGGTCCCGGTTACCCAATCGTATCTCATCTGCCACGTACATCGCCAAACTTATTCTTAGTGGTGGAAGAGGTAAAGAGGGGGGAGAAGAACAAGAGGGAACGCAAAGTCGCGACTTGGACCACACGTCGTTGGGAACCCTCGAAGCGATGTCTCACCACAAAGAGGAAGGTCGATTAGTCGAATCTCAAGACGCCGTCGGAGTTAAGACGGGGTCTCCCGGTACGGTGCTCCGGCCTTCACAGCTTACCGGCGCCGAGCCCGTCAACTTTGCCGTGGTGCTCCCCGGCCTGTACCGAAGCGGCTATCCCAAGGCCGCCGATTATCAGTTCATGCGGAGCCTCGAGCTCAAGACCATCGTCACCTTGGTCGGAAAGGACCTTCCCGAGGGTTACCAGCAGTTCATCGACAGCAACCGCATCAGGCACGAGGTCTTCGACATGACCGGCACGAAGAAGGCCGAGATCCCCGTCGGCACCATGCGATCCATCATCTCGATCGTGAGCGATCGGAAAAACTACCCTCTGCTCGTCCACTGCAACAAGGGCAAGCACCGTACGGGCTGCGTCGTCGGCGTACTGCGCAAAGTCGACGAGTGGGATATCGCCGCTATAATTAAGGAGTATGTCCGATATGCCGAGCCGAAGGTCAGGGAGACGGACGTCCAGTACATCACCGACTTTGAAGTGTCCAACCTCCCCAAGGCCGCGTCGAGACCCAGCCGAGCATCCTACGTCACGCGCACGCTCTACGGCATGATGATGATGGCGGTATCCTTCACTCTCTCGGTCTGGGTGTATTCCGGTACCAGGCTCCTGATGCTCACCACGGCATAGTGCGGCGTATTGCGAGGTAGCGCCTACGTCTCGCCTCTGGAGGCGTTTCGGAGCGGAGATCAGTGCCGTAAGGAATATGAGGACGTCGACCTCAGTTATACATCATCCGGGTTGAGACCGAAGATGGAAGCTCGCGCGTGGACGAGATCCGGTTAGATTCGGAACACTCGGAATAGACTCAGACGTATTAGGAGTATCGAGGACGGAGTGGGGAGGGAAAGGGTGATCGCGGCATAAACGGCGTTGAAGATAAGATCGGCTCTATTTCCACGGGGTGGGCGAGATACAAAGGATTCATAAGGAACGGTTTGTTTGGGAGGCCGTCAAGTGCTGAGGCGTCTCCCGGCGTTTGAGTTTAGGGTCGGCCGACGAAGTTGATTAATCTTCTTTTCTTTTTTCTTTCTTTTTTTTTTTGTTTTCTTTCTTTCCCTTCCCCCTCGTTCCCGATCGTCGTCGATACCCGAATAATCGTACATGGATTCGTAGCGGAAGACGATACGATATTGGACAAATTCTGGCGCCATATCGTCGGATAAGCCAGGCTAGTCGGCTAGCCAAAGGGAAGGAAGGGGGGAGTGATAGGGTAGGTAGGATAGCTTAATACGAAATGGCATCCGGACCCCCCGACTCATCTCTGGCCTTCTGACGGGCGGTTTCTTTCTCTTCTTGAATTTCCGGCGACTGTTCGTCGAAGTACTTGCTCCGTGCTATGTCTACCTATTCTAGTCGTATGTACGAATAATTCCTATGCTGTCCGCATGTGGGATATCCCTATAGCGTAGGTACCTAACGTGAGACGTAGCTACCTAGTCAACCCACCGTGGATTATCCCTCCTCTGCTGCTTCTCCCTCTCGCGGTCCCCCCTGGCATACACCCACCCGGCGGCGACGGCGTTGACCAGGCCGATGCCGACCGCGGCCCCCCTGACGAGGCCCCTGACCGAGAAGCGGTTCGCGAAGCTGCCCGGTCGTCTTCTCGTCGCGAGCAAGGCGTACGTGCCGCTGGCCGCGGCGGTGATGCCCGCGCTATCGATTTTGAAGCCCTGCAGATTCGCGTAGGATGAGAAGAACAGGACGGGCACGAAAAGCATGGGCCGAACTTGTAGGGGGCGGAAATGGAGGCTCGTTATTAGGGTCGCGAGGGCCGTAGGTGCGAAGGGGGAGTCTGCCACGCGGGTTAGCCACCTAGCCGGACCGATGCTCGCGAGGGAACCGTGGCGACTACGACGAGACGGGGGTGGAGCACGGTCGCAAGGCGGGAGAGGGAGGGAGAAAAGGTGATACGTACTACCCCATGATTCGAGGCGCGAGCTTACGGATCTAGGTGGTTCGGGCGCTGCCATAGTTTTAAAATCGTATCGTCTACGGTTTCGCGAAGTACGATGTCGGACGATCTAATACGTTTGCGCGCTTCGTAGACGGCGAAACTCAATTATTGTGCGGAAAACTTGGGGCGTTCATACGGACCATCTATCAATTATAATCCCAATGGTAAGAGCGACAGATTGGCATTTCCGTGCACGGAATGTTTTAAAAGCTGCAAGTTCAAGCTCACGAAATCGAAAATTAAAGGCTCCGTGGACCCCACCCCTGGGAGGAGTGGGAATTGAAAGGGTACCTAGGTAGGTAATGATGATGTTAATGACGATGAGGCTCACGTAGACGAATTCCTACGATTTCATTGGCCAAGAAATAAGGTATCCGCTAGCCTAACTTAGGCCCAAGAATACCTGAGCAGGTGGGTAGTACATGTACATGTAGAATCATATGTAAGTACCTACATACCTACCTACAGTGGGTTGTAAAAAGTTCCTACCCGGTGGCTGGTACTAGATACCCCCGTAAATTGTATATCCCCACTACTTAAAAGTAATTTTTTACCTTTCAACCTTTAATTTACTACGTATTATACGAAGTTATTTCGAATTTTTTAATTATAATGCGTGGAAAAAAATTATCCCTTAAAATTAATAAACTATTAATAAATTTATATTACGATCGTTATTTAATTTTATATTATATAAAATTATAGTTATAATTAAAATTAATAAGTAGTATACGAAATATTAATAAAGTGGGGGCTTTCTATTGCATTTATACGGTATATATATATATTTAATAGCTGTAATTAATTTACGGGGTGTATTATGTACAGATCAGCGGGTAGGAACTTTTTACAACCCACTGTAGGTACCTAGGTAGGTAGGTATGTGACCTACGATTTCGTGACAGCAACACACTCCAGGTACCGGGGCCGTAGGTCTATCAACCTACCAGTTTATCGCTTTTCACTTATCAGCTAAGGTACGAAGGTACCTACCTATGCACCAGCCACAGTCGGTAGGCCTGGACCTTTTAAAGCCACTTTGCAAAACCAGGATGCAACCCGGAAGTTTACAATTGTATATCTGAAGAATCGTGGAACTTACGAGTCCCCGTCTTTCGTCTACAGCCTCGATCTTAATTCGGCCGCACCTTTTTTACCTACAACCCCGTTTCCTTATCTGACCCGGCCGAGTCTCGCACCTTCCAGCCCTTCCCAGACAGCGACATTGTCAAAGGCTTGCTCCGTTATCCGCTCATACGACTTTGTTCGGTGAATCAACTTGGCTGTTCGTTTTACGCTCGCGGCAAAACAGAGCATCGCGTACCCATCCGCCTGCCCCGGCGACCTGTTCGATCTCGAATAGCTGAATCCCGAATCGAAGAAGAAGAAGAAACGAAGAAGAAGAAGAAGAAGAAGAAGAAGAAGAAGAAGAAGAAGAAGAAGAAGAAGAAGAAAAATTAGGAGCTGTAGCTGTAACCGTAATCCCAACCATTTACTGCCCGTCTACGCTCGCCCGCTCTTCCGAGTACGGTGTCATTCGGCCATGCCCAGCGCGACCTCCTCCGGCTTCGACGCCGCTGCGAGCGGGTCGGCTCGGCCGCGAGAGCACAATCAGGGGAACCAGGAGCGCAAGTACACGCCCGAGCAGAAGGCGGCCGTCTTGCGCATCCGCCGGTGCAAGGCGACCGCGTTCTACGACATCCTGGGCCTCGAGGCCGTGCGGACTACGTGCACCGACGCCGACATCAAGAAGGCCTACCGCAAGCAGTCCCTGCTGACGCACCCGGACAAGAACGGCCACGAGCACGCGGACGAGGCTTTCAAGATGGTCAGCCGCGCCTTCGGAGTGCTAGGCGATAAGGAGAAGCGCGAGAAGTACGACCGCTTCGGCACCGATCCGGATAGCAGGTTCGAGAGCGCTAGGGCCCAGGCTGGCAACCCCTTCGGCGGCTTCGGCGGCGCGAGGGGAGGGCCGCCGGCCGGGTTCGGCGGCATGTACGACGACGAGATAAGCCCCGAAGAGATGTTCCGGCGGTTCTTCGGGGGTGCTTTTGGGGGTAAGTCGATGCTCTTCTCCCCGTCGCAGCTAGCTTTTTTTCTTTTTCTTTTTTTTTAGTATAGGAAACGGGGGAGTTGCTTTCGAGGGTATGGGGGTTTCGTCGAGGCGTACGGGAGCTAATGTCTTATTTCAGGATTCGATACGGGGCCGCAGTTCGTCTTTCACATCAACGGCAACAGGCGCTTCCGTGTACATCAGATGGGAGGGGGCAACCCGCGAAGGAGACCTCGAGAGGCCGAGGGCCAGCAGCGGCCGCAGACGGGCTGGGACACCCTCATAAGCCTGCTTCCGATCCTCTTCCTCTTCATCTTCCCCCTGCTATCGTCCATCTTCTCGGGCGGCGATCCCCAACCCGCGGTGCCCTCCATGGTGTTCGACGCGGCCCAGCCGCCCCTGACGTATCACAGGACCACGCCGAAGCTCGGCGTCGACTACTACGTGGATCCGGCCGTGGTTGTTGACTGGAACGACTACAAGTTTCACCAGCTAGATAAGGAGGCCGAGGTCGGGTTCGTGCGGGCGTTGCGCCGCCGCTGCGATGCCGAGATGCGTACCAAGCGTGATCTGATAGACAAGGCTCAAGGCTGGTTCTTCCCAGACCCGGACAAGATGAAGATTGCCGATCAGTTCGAGATGACGTCGTGCAAGCGAATGGATGCGTTGGGCATCTCGCGGTAGCACGGTTGACGATTCTGTTATGGTTTTTATTTCCTATGAGCTTATATAGGTATCTACCTGGGTATAGCCTTTTTTTCTTCTCATATATCGACGCAAGCCTCCCGTGGGCCGCGGTTAAGCGGGACGAAGAGCCCATCCGGCACCTAATGACCTAAAGAAGAACGGTAACCGAAGAAAAAGAGAGAGAAGAGGAACTATGGAGCGACTAGATGTAGCGATTAGACAGGGTGAATTTGAACGTTGCGCCGGGCGTTTGGGGATGAGATTGGGAATCGATAGCGTAGCTTGACTTCTGCGGAACCGAGGAGGCGCGTGGCGGGAGTCGGGGATCCTGTATTTGTGTTGCGCGCTTCGTCTCGTCATCATATAGACGGACACCTGATCCTACGCATGACACGCGCTCTAAACCCAGCACATATCTTTAGTCTTGTGTATAGCAATGCTGATCGTAGATGTTTATGGATACCTATATAGGTACCTAGCTATGGTCGATCTAAGAGTGCGATTTACAGCCGTCGCTCCGAGTACCCGAGACGCCTGGTTATCTACGTGTATGCTATGGATTATATCATCACGACGGATTAGGACTAAGAAAGGGGAGACGCAACTAATCTAAGAAGTCGGGGCGTGGAGATGGGGAGGAGGATGCGAACCGGCCCCAGAGCCGGATAACGTCTTACGTGCTTACGTTATTTGCTATCACTACTTTGGACGCCCGATACAATCGTAGGGCGGCGTAGGAACCTCTCTCCTCGGGATCGAGGCCTACACGCGTTAGGCCGTCCGGCTCCGCGCCAGGCTCGACCTATCTTATCCCCCTCCGCGGATCCAAGGCCTCGCTACGCCTATAGTCTCGGATCTCCTTGGTGCCCAAGCTCCCCAACCCGCCCTCGCTCCTACGTTCCCACCCGCCGAGCCGGACCACGAGGCAGGTGGCGTTATCTCCGTCGCTGCTGACCTCGGTGGCGTAGGCCACGACGTCCCTCGCGCCCTGCTCCGGCGTCTTGGCCTCCTTTACCACGTCCACTATCTCCTGGTCGCTCAGCGTGCCCGACACGCCGTCGGACACGAGCACGATGAAGCTGTACTGGGCGGGCCCCAGCTCGGTGCGCGTGATCTCGGGCTCGGCCGAGACCCCCAGGCGCTTGGACGCCACGTCCCCGAAGGCCCGAGAGTTGGCGAGGCCCTGGATCCGCTCCTCGCCGAAGGAGTCCGTCACGAAAGACGCCGCGAACCGGCGCAGCCGATGAGACTCGCTCGGAGAGCTCGGGCGGTGGTCCGAGGTCAGGGGCCGGGGCAGGCCGGTGGCGGTCTCGCACAGCAGGATGCGGGTGTCGCCCACGTGTCCGACCAGCAGCGTGGAGCTCGCGGCGGGGTGCCAGAACGGGGCGGGCGTCGGCGTGGATATGAGAGCGACGGAGGCCGTCGAGCCCCCCTTGAACCGCGTGCGCCCGCCGATGCCCTGGCCGGACGGGGGTATGTGGTGCGGCTTCCCCAGCACCTCGTCGAGGTTCAGGGCCGTGTCGGCCACGTAGGGGTCGTCCGGGTCGGGCTTGCGAGCCTGGGCTGCGACGAAGTCGAGGTCGGCGCGGAGGAACGCGTACGTGAGTACGGACTCGACGCTGACGGGAGGTTCGGGGGACGCGGGTTCGTGCTTCAGGTGAAAGTGCGGAGGGTGGAAGCGACGGAAATACCCGCCGATCGTGCTCTTGTACTCGTTCACGAGCTCCCTCTGCAGTCGCAGGGCCTTGGACTCCGAGCTCTTTGCCGGGGCCGGCTTGCCGCCCTCGACGGCGTCTGGGCCGCCGACTTCTCGGGTCGCGCCGCGCTCGTCTGCCTCGGGACCCCCGACGTCTAGCCGGCCCGGCCTCTCTTTCCCGCCGGCCTCCGCGTCGGATAAGGCGCTGGCGGGCGTCTCGGGAGAGCCCTGATCCGGCCGGCGGCCCTTTCGCGGCGTCCGTAGGCTGCTCTTCAGCTCGAACTCCCGGGCGGCCTCTTCGATGTAGCCGTGTAGCTCGTCTCGTAGGAAGTCGCTGCACTGCGTGCCTCCGTGGCCGTCGAACACGCCAAAGTAGAAGATCTGCGGGTCTCCGTAGGGGCTGTCGGCCGAGGTCCCTTCTCCCGCCTTGTTCATAGCGCTCCGGACTAGGCTGATAGGGGCGCGCTTCGCGAACGCGGGCATGTCTATCGTGCCCGCCTGGTTAGCGTCTTCGTTATACGCCCTCGATCCCCTCGAGTCCGCGGCGCCGAAGTGGTGCTTGGCGCTGCGCAGGGGTATGCGGACGACCGTCAAGTCGCGGTGAGGCGGTAGGTGAGGCGGAGACACGGGCGCCGCGCCCGAGACGGCCGTGTGAGGCGCCGCGGCGGAGCGGGGAAGCTTGTGGTGAGGACCGGTAGGGGGGCGCGAGTCCGGATGTAGCGACGAAGAAGGGAGGTGCGTGACGAAATACGTGTGAAAGCCGTGTCGGATGTTCTTGTTGTGGTAGCTGTCGGGTAGCGAGGACGCGACCTTGAGATCCTGCGGTTCGACGCGGGACGACTTGGCATCCGTACCCCGCGCTACCGACAACGATCTGGACGGCGGTCGTGCTGCCGTGCACCTAGCGGTGGCGGTTCGCCGCGCGTACGTTCGTGTCTGCGCCTCGAAGAAGGTTGCGATGAAGCCTACGAAGACGAGGGGGGCACGTTAGCTAGATCGGGTCCGGGACCTCGGCGTAGGTCTAAGACAGGCACCGCGCAGAATAGAGCGCTAGGCCGCGAGACTAACCGTACGTATCATCCAAAGACCACCGCTTCGGACGTCCCCGGCCGAGACCCATGGTGGCCTAGGAGGGTTCGCGAAGCGGGGAGGATTCGTCTGTTCGTGTCAGGCCTTGCGGGACGTGCGCCGTACCCATCAGACCGAGGTGCGGTAGGAAGAATTCCGAGGGAGGATTGTCCGGATTGGAAGCCCCGGAACCCGGCGGTAGAGGACCTCGGCTTGCAAAAGAAGCTGGGCTGGAGGAGTATGTATACCCGAGGCCGCTAGGTCCCAGGTAGTTAAAGTAAGGTAGGGACCTACGGAGAGAATAGGTAGACGACAGAAAGGCAAAGGAGAACTATGCGCCCGAGGACGCTAAAGATCGGAATACTATGTAGGCAGTTGGCAAGAAATTCTAGGCGGGGATCGTTCCGAGCGGTAAGAACAGTGCATGTACTCGAGCAGCGCCTTATTCGACATCAACAGACGGATAAGAGGCGGGCGGAGTCTTACATGGGTTCGAATTTATTTGTTGGGAAAAGGTAAGATGGGGGGTTTTAAGGAAGAGCCGATGCCCTAGGAGATTCGAATTGCATCTAATACCTGGAAGATTAGGTACCTACCTACCTCCCTACCTACCAGGCAGAAGGACGTCAAAAAAAGTGGCGCACTACCAAAACGCTTCAATTCCATCAATATCAAACCGTACTTTAATATTTTATCTTTAATCTCGAATATTCATATTATTATCTTATTTCAAAATTTTAAAAATTTTATAAACTATTATATAAATTATAAATATGTTATAATAGTTAATTTTTAATATTTCATTTATTTTTTAAACGAATATGAATTTTATTATTTTAAGTCCCTTAGTATTCATTGTTACGGGGTGCGCCAGTTATTTTGACGTCCTTCTGCTAGGTTAGGTACCTAAGGTATTAACCTTGGAAAGTCGTTGCCCTAACCCGCTACCTTGGACCGCTGGACGGCGGAAGGCCCCACTGAGCTCGAGCGTTAATTACCTACCCACCTAGCAGCTAGTCCGGGCATCGATGATGGGATCTTTAACTCTATACCTACATACATAGGTACCTATGAAACCTATCACGTACTTATCCACCTAGGTAGGTACCTATGTACATACTGTGATTAGATGCAGGATCCCAAAATCTATATCGTATTTAGGTACGAGTAGGTAGTTTCTAGGTGCCCAGGCTGCCATCTTAAAAGGATAGGCACCTCGGCAGCTAATGTACTTAGATGAAATATATACGTAGGTAGGTACCTATCTAAAAGTCAGATACATGTACGTCTTAGATATAATGTGCTACCCATGCCGTCATACCCGAATCCTAGCTCGAACAATCCAAGCGGGGACTCCTACGTGGCACAAACGGTGATTGGTTCCGAAGTCATGTGCTAAAGCGATAAGATAGGGACGGCTGGCCATTTGCCATAAAACCGTTAACCCGCTAAAACGTTGGAAAAAAAAATGACATAAACCATATATACGATAAACGACTAAAAAAAAAAAATAACATAATCATATATTTAGGTTAATATAATTAATATAATACGAAAAAAAATAACATAATATTAAAAATATTTAAATTAATATAATAATTTAATTTTATTAAATAATCGATATTATAATAATATAATTTTATATTAAAATATTTATTATAACGATAATAAAAATAAATATATTTTTATTAAATATTTCGTCGCTTTACGTAATAAACATTTAAAATATAACTTTTAAAAATAATATATTTATCGATTAATATAAAATTAAATCGTTTATAATTTTTATATATATATAATTTAATTTATTTTATTTATTTCGTATTTTTTATTATATAATCGTATAATAATTAATCGATTATTAATTAACGACTTTTTATTCGTTTAATAAATTTCGAAACATTAAACGTTTTTACCGTTAATACGTTTTTATAAAATCGTAATTTATTATATTATATATCGTATTTTATTATAACGTTTTATAATTTTAATTATAAAAAACGTTATTATATATTTAAATATTTATTATTATTATCGATTTTTTAAAATTTATATATTTTTATAAATTAATAAAATTATTATAAATACGAAATAATATAAAATAAAATTTTATTTTATTATTAATTTTTTTAATATTAATTTTTTTAATTTTAATATTATACGATTATTTAACCGTTTAAATATTTAATAACGAAACTTAAAATAATTTTATTATTTTATTTATTATATTATTTTTTAAATTGTAATTTTTTATATTTTATTTATAATTTTTTAAACATCGATTTATATTAATAATATATTAACGATATAACTTTATAATAAATTTCGATTAATAATAATAAAATTTTACATTTAATTATTAATAAATAATTTTATTATATAATTATTTTATTAAAATTTATTTTTCGTTTTTATTTAATTTTATATAATTTATAAAACGATTAATTAAATATTTTTATTAAATTTTATTTTATTTTTTTTTTAACGTTATTTATTTAATTTATTATTTTTAACGTATTTATTTTACCTCGTATTTTTTTTTTATTTTTTTATATTTTAATTTATAATTTTATTTTATTTTTAATTTAATTATTAATTTTTAATTAATTCGGAGATATTAAAAACATTTTTTAATAAAATTTTCGAAATATTTATATTTTCTTTAATATATAATATTATTAACGTTTTTTAATATAATTTATAATATATCGTTTATATATAATAAATAACTTTTCGAAATCGACTTTTCGAAATTATTAAATTTATATTATAACGATAATAAATATTACGAAAAAAAACATTTATTATTTTATTACGATTTATTTTATTTAATATTTAACTTAAAATACCGTTTTTTTTTTTATATATATTTATATAAATATAAATATATTTTTTAATTTATTTAATAATCGCGAAAAACTTTTTTTTATTTTTATAAAATATTTATAAATTAAAGTTTTTTTATTATTTATAAAACGTTTACCTTCGAAAAAACGACGCGATTTAATCGATAAAATTTATTCGACTTTTATAAAAAAACTTCGATTAATTAAATTTAGGTTCGATTCGACGCGATTTAACGTCGAAAACTTTAATTTTAATTATAAATATATTACGTTTTAAAAAACGAAACTATTAATTAAAATATAATAAATAATAAAATCGTTATAATTTAAAATTTAATTTTATATATTTATATAAAATATTTAATAATAATTAATTTTAATCGTATTTAAATATATTTCCGTTTTATTATTACGAAATTACGTTTTTAACGATATTTTTAAATTAATTTTTTAAACCGTTTTTATATAATTTACGCGTTTTAATATTAATTAAAAAAAATTAAAAAATCCCTTCGTTTTAATCGAAAACTTTAATATCGACCGTTTTAACTTTATAAATTATTATTTAAACTTTAATTTATTTTTATCGAAAAAATTTAAAAAAGTTTCGAACGATTATAAAATTTTAAAGATATTATTTATAAATTTTATTAATAAAACGTTTACGCCGTCGATATATAAAATAAACGAAATTATTAAATTTTAAAAATCCATTCGAATTATAATAACGTAAATAAAATTAAAAAAATATATATAAATTATTTCGAATTTAAAATTTTATATTTTCTATTTTAAATTTAATAATATTTTTTTTAATAATGTATTTTACGATACTTTAATTAATATTATTACGATCGTTAATAAAGTTAAAAAAAAACATTTTTATTTTTTATTATCGTAGAAAAAAATTTAATTTTTACGGTTATTATTAATCGATTTAAAAAATTTAATGAAAAATAAACTTTCGAATAAATCGAAGTAGAAAAAGTTTTATTTTTAAACGGTTAAATTAAGCGAAAATCGTATAAAAATATCGTAATTAACGAAAATATTATCGAAGTTTATATTTAATATTATATTAACGAAAAAAAAAATAAAAAAAACCTTCGATAATTATTTATTCGAAAAAATATAAAAACTTATAAATCGCCGATTTAAACACTTTAACGAAACATTTATTTACCGCGAAATCGTTTTTTTAAAATTATTAACATCGATAAAATTTTTTTATTCGAAGTTCGATACGTTTTAAAATAATATACTTATATAATTCGAACGATTTTAATTTTTTAAATATATAAGTAGGTTAATTAAAACTTATATTATTATTAATTTTTCATTTTTAATTATTAAATATAAAAATTTCAATATTAATATTTTTTAACTTTTATCGATTATTTAAAATTAAATTATTTTAAAATATATTATTTATTTTAATATTATTTAAAGATTATATTAATATATAAAAAAAAGCCGTTATTTTTTATTATTTATTACTATTACTTTTAATATTATATTAAATAATATAAAAACGTGGTTTTATATATTTTAACGAAATTCGAATAAAGTTTATAATAAATATTTTATTATTTACTTCGTCGATATTTTTATATTATCGAAAATAAAATAATATAAACGATTACGTATATATATTATTAATATATTTATATAAACGAAAAAAAAAAAAAATATATTAAATATTATAACTATATTATTTCGTTTTAATTTATTTTTAAATATAATAATAAAAATAATAAATATAAATAACGATAACGTAATAAATTTAAAAAATTCGTCGAATTCGAAATAATTAATTTTAAACGATAATAACGTAATAAATTCGAAAAATCCGTCGAATTTAAAATAATTAATTTTAAACGATAATAACGTAATAGATTCGAAAAATTCGTTAGATTTAAAATAATCGATTTTAAATAATAATAATATAATAGATTAAAAAAATCCGTTAAATTTAAAACGGCCGATTTTAAATATATCGTTAAATTATTTTAAATTTTTAATACGATTTATATATTTTTTAAACGGTATATTTTATTTAAAAAATAATAAAATATAAAAACGTAAAATTAATGGTAAAAAATTATTACGTTTTTAAATAAATTAATAAAATATAACGATTTTAAAGGTTTATATAAAATTTACGAAACTATATTTAATAAAAAAATAGTTATAAATTCGAATTTAATTAAAATTATAATTTAAAATAAAAGTATTTATATTTTCGTTTTAATTTTAATATTTTTTTTAAATTAAAATTATAAATTTATTTATTTTTTATTTAATATAATAATATAAAATATATTATAAATTATATAATTTTTTATTTTTTAATAAATTTTTATTTTATAAAAAAATTTTTAAATTTTTATTATTAACGTTAAACTCGTTATTTTTTTTTATATTTTAATTTTATTAATTTAAAAAATACGACGGTAATAAACGATTTCGTAAATCGATATAAATTTAAAATTTCGACGTTATAAAATATCGATAAAATATATTTTATAATTCGAAGTCGACCGAAAATATTATTTAATCGACATTTAATTTTAAAATATTAACGTATTTACCGCGTTAATTAATGTATTTATCCCCGTTATATTTCGAAAGTTTAACCGATTTAATATTCGATAAATTAATTATTTCGTTAAAAGTTTCGATTCGAACCCGTCGATTTAATGAATTTTTTATCGTATTTCGAAATTTTTTTATAAAAAGTCGTAATTATTATAAACCGTTCGATAATTTAATTAATATATTTCGAGTTTTTACGGATTAAAACGAAATCGAAAACGATAATTTTATTAAAATATATCGAAATTTATTTAATTAATTATCGAATAGTGGTAATATTTTTATATACGGTTATTTTTTTCGAATAAAATCGTAATAAAATAATTTTAAAATTCGTAAAATACGTACATTTATATTAAATACGTAATTTAATTCGTTACGTAATTAATTTAATTATCGTTAAATTATATTTTTTTTTATATTTATACCGTTATTTTAATTAATTTAATCGTTAAATTTTTCTTTTATAAACATTCGAACGAAATCGATAATTATTAAATTATAAATTTAAAAATTCGACTATTTTATAATATAATAAAAAATATTACGTTTTCGAACGTTTTTATTATTAATTATAAATAAAATTAACTTACTTTCGATTAATTATTATTATAAATATTAAAACGCGACATTAAATCGAATTTCGTAATTATAAAATTATAAATCGATAAAAATTTAACGTCGACGGTAATAATTATAAATTAAAACTATAAAATAATTATTTATATTCGTAAATTAAATTAAATGTATTATTAATTTTACGTTTAATATCGTATTTTTATTTTTTTTAAATAAAAACGATACGACGTTTCGATTAAATATAACGTAATTTAAAGTTTAAAAAAAGTTATATTAATATTACACATTTTTTTAAATTATTTAAAAAAATAATCGAAGATTAAAATCGAATAAATATTTCCCTTTATTAATTTTTTTTATTATATTATAATAAATTATTAAATAATTTTATTACGTTTTTAATGGTATATTCGAACGTAGTTTAAATTTATTCGATAAAAAATATTTTCGTATTTTAATATAATTTATATTATCGAAAGGAAAAAACGTTAAACGGTTACGTATAAAATAATCGAATTATACGACCGATTTTTACTTTAAAATACCGGGAAATGTTTATAAAAAAATAAGATATTTCGAATAATAAACGTTATATAATTTACTTTATAAAAGGGGTAACGCTCGAAATAATTATAATAAAAAAAGTTTAGATTTTTTTTTTCGTATCGTATTAAAATTTATTTTATTATTAAACGGTTTTTTTTAATTTATTATTAAATTTATATAAAAACCGTTAGATTTAATATTATATCGTAAAATAGATTTTACTTTTTATTTATTATATAAATTTTTAAATAAAATTTTCGAATTAAAATATATATCGTTCGTATTTATTATATTATAAATAAATAAATACTTAAATAAATATTTATTTATTTACTTTCTTATTTAAATATTTATTTATATATAAAAATAAATATTTATATAAATCTACTTTTTAAATTTTTTCTAAAAAATTAATTATATTTTTTATTATAATAAATAAAAAATAAAATATAGGGTATAAATTTAATTAATTAAAACGAAAATAAATTTAATTTACATTAATAATAAACGAATAAATTAAATAATATTAATATAAAACGATAATATAAAAATTTAAATATTTTTTATATATATAAATATTTAATTATTTATATCGGTTAAAAAGGGGTTGGTTAATATATATTAATATTTTAATTAATTATAATATAAATATTATATATATAATTATTAAAAACTCGAATATTTTTAATATAATATAATATTATTTAATTTATTACGCGTAATTCGCGATATATTTTTAAAGTATAAAAGTAAAAAATATAATATAATTTTTAATTTTTAATATAATTATTACGATATTATTTCGCGTAATAACGATATTTTATTAAATAATTAATTTAATTTATAATCGTTATTTAATAATTTATACCTTAATTAAAAAACCCTTTTTTTTTATTAATATATTTTTTTAAAACTTTCATTAATATAATTATAATTTAAACCTATATATTTTTTATATATATATATATATATCGAATATTTTATTAAAATTAAATTATATTTAAAATAACGATTAATCGAATCGTATCGACGTAAATTATTAATTATTTAAAATATTAAAATAATTAAAAACGTTATATATATAAATAAATTAAAAATTATATATAAACGCGCGAGTTAAATATTTAAATATTTTAAATATTTACTTATTATACGTATCGAAAAAAAAAAAATCGAATTAAATAAATAATTATATTAAAAAAAGTTAATAATCCCTCGTAATTTTTATTTTATTCGAATTTATAATAAAATTAAAATTAATTTAATATATTATTTACTTTATTAATATAACGTCGTTTTAATTATTTAAACGAAAAAAAAAATATATTTTTTTTTTATATAAATAACCTTCGAAAAACGCGTTAATGAATTAGTTTTTAGTTTAATTAAATTAAGAAATTTTAAAATTTAAAAATTATAAATTTGAATTTAATATAATTTAAATTGTTATAAATTTTTTTATTAATTATTTTATAATTATATATTACTAAATAAAAAATTTTATTACGTTATTTATATATATAAATTCGAAGGGAAAAATTAAAATATATATTACGAATAAAAAATCGATTTAAATCGAAAAAATACGTTTTAAAAAATAATTAATTTAAGTTCGAAAATAAAAGACGTTTTATTAAAATATTCGAAATAAATATATCGAATATACGTCGAAACGACTCGAAGTTATTCGTTTAATTATTATATATATTAATTATTATATAATTTTTATCGTTTTTAAAGTTTATTAATCGTAAATAAAAAACGACGTAACGCGATTTCGTATTAAAAATACGATAAACGATATCGTAATACGATAAACGAGTTAAATTTTAATTTTTTTACTTCGATTATATAATCGTTTTTCGAATATATTAATTTAAAAAGGTAATATAAAAATAAGTGTATTAATTACGTTTAAAATGGGGAAAATTTTTATATTTATAATAATAATATTTATAAATTATACGTAAATATATTTACGATATCGAAAAAATTAAATTCGATAAATTTTTTTCGAAGGTTGTATATTTAAAATTAATTAAATAATATTCGTTAAATCGTTTAATAATAATATATAAAATAATAATATATAAAATAATAATATATAAAATAATAATATATAAAATAATAAAATAACTTATTTAATTTAAATTATTTATCGTAATAAAAATAATATTATTAAAAATTTATAAAAAATTAAAAATAATAAATAAATCGATATTTAAATTATTTATTTTTATAATTTAATAATAAATTAATTTATTAAAAATAAATAATTATTTTAAATAATATATTTTTAAAAATTATTTATAAAATAATATATAAAATAATTAATTATTAAATAAGTAATCGAGAAATAATATATTTTAATAAATTTTTATATATTATAATAAATAAATTTTCGATTAATGTATTTTTTAAAAATAAAAATTAAAATTATATTTTTAATAAATTAAATATATATATACGTACTTAAATATATTAAATAAAACGAATAGTTTTAATTTTACTTCGAATTATAGGGTTAATATTAATAAATAAATCGAAAATATTATATTCGTTTAATATTTATTTAATTTTACGTTTTTTAATAATAATATAAAGTACGCGTTTTAATCGAAGTTTTAAAAGGGTTTTTACGTTAAAAAGGTTATTTTTAAATATTATTAACTATTTATTTTCGATATTTATCGTTATAATTAACGGTATATTTTTTTTAATGTTTAATATTAAATTTTTTTAAAGTAATTATAATTACGTTAAAAGGGTTAAATTTCCGCTTTATGTTTTTTAATTTATAACTTTTTATAAAACGTTATAATTTAAGTAGAATAAAAAGATAAAAATAAGTTTTATTATATTTATATTTTATTTATTAAATTCGAACGAAAACGTTACGACGAACGATATTAACGATTTAATTAATTCGTAAATAAAAACGTTAAATACGAGTAAAATTTTTTTTTAAATTATAATCGAATTCGATTACGACGATAAAAATATTAATTAATTATTTTTTAAATGTATTTAGTTCGATTTTAAAAAAATAACTTTTTTAATAAAGGGAAAATCGTCGTTATTTTATTTAATTTTTTTAAAATTTACGTCGTCGTTTAATATTAATATAATCGAACGTCGAATAAATACGATATTTTTTTAAATTATATTAAATTATACCTAAATAATATAAAAATACGAGATTTTTATTTATTTTTTTAATATATTATTTTTTATATTATTAAAATATATAATATATTTTTTCGGGGAAGAAATAGATATTTTCGACGCGAAATATTTTAACGGTTTTTTTCGAAATTTATATGTAGTAAAAGGGTTTATTAATGTACGTAGTATTATTTAAAATCTAAAAAACGATAAATTATAAAATTAAATATTATTATTTATATTTATAAATTATTAATTAGTCGAAATTCGCGGGGTAAACGTTACGGAAAAAAAAAGGCGCGTTTTTATAAACGAAAATATCGTAGAAAAAAAAACGAGTATTTTTATAAATAAAAATATTACGAAAAAAAAAACGAGTGTTTTTATAAGTAAAAGTATTATAGAGGAAAAAATAAATATTTTTATTAATAAAAAACCTATAAAAAGATAATTTTTTACCGGCGGGGGTATTTTAAAAAAAAAAGTTTTCGTTTATAGGGGCGTTATAGAGGAAAAATCGATCGTTTTTCGCGATATCGATATAATAAAAAGTAACGATATAAATATTTTTTTTATCGATATTGTCGATATTAAATTATTAACTTCGCATCGGTAAATTATTACGTAAGTTTTATACGTTTTATATAATATAATAATTTTCGTTTTTTATTAAAATATTTTAAAGTTATAAAAATCGTTAATCGTTAATAATTTATAAAATTTAATATTAATTATATTAACGGAAATTTTTATTTTTCGAATATATTAAATAAATTTATAAAAACGAATTTTTTCGAAAGTTTTTCGTAAATTATATTAATATTTTTTAATGATATATTCGACGAAAAATTATTATAAGGAAAAAATATAAAAGTTTATAAAAATTTAAATAAATAAAATCGTTATTATATATAAATTAATTTTATTTAATAAATATTTAAATAAACATATATAATTAATATATATATTTAAAAACTTTTTCGATTAATTTATATATTTTTTCGTTCGATTTATTTACGAAATAAAATTTATAAATAATAATAAATAATTTAAAATATTTTAAATTATTAAATCGGTCGAAAAAAAAAAAATTTAATATTTATATCTTAATATATTTTTATTTCGTTTATTAATATTTATTTAAAATTTTTATATTTATTAAATTCGAGTTATAAACGTTAAAATAAAAGTTATTAAATTTAAATTCGATTAATTTAAATTTAAATTTTTATTATCGTTAATTAAAAAAGTTTTTATTTTATATAAATATAATTATATTCGATTTTTATGTGATGGGTTTATTATCGATAAAATTAATTAAAGGTTAAAATATTTATCGAAGATTTTTTAAATTAAAATTTATTATATATACGATACCCCCTTAATAGCTTTATAATATTTATTATATATATTATATTTATTATATCTACTTTATTTTTTATAACTATATTCTTCGGTTTTATAATATTTATTTTTTTCGTTTAATATAATGTATGATAATATTAAAAAATGGTTTATTATAATGGTTATAATATTTATTATTATTTTTTTAATAAATTTTTTTATGTAAAAATATTAATTTTTCGACACGGGGATATTCCCTCGAAAACGTAAACTTTTAATCTTTTAGATATTTATTTATAATTACGTAATAAAATATAAAAAAAATAAAAAAAAATTTTTTTAATTAAATAAATTTTAAAAATTATTTAAGAAAAAATAATATTCGAAATAAAAGGCGAATTTATATTGTTTCTAAATATAAACGATTTGTTTTTTTTTAAATATAATATTTTTTATTTATTAATTACGTTAATTATATTAAATGTTTTAAAATTAAGTTTTTATAATTTAAATAATTTTATCCTTTCGTTTTTTATTTCATTATTAAATATTTAAAATTAAATTATATTTTTAATCGTTTTTATTTTAATAAATTACGAGTTATATAAATAAATTATTAATTTAAAATAATTAAAAGCTAATAAAAAAACGTTTTAATATTAATATTTAAATTTTTATAAATATATTTATATAAAAAATATTTATATTATATATTAATAATAACTTTATAAATTTTTTACGTTTTTATAATTTAAAATATTATAATTAAATTTATAATAATATTAATAATATTTATTTAAATATTTAATTTTAAATATAATTAAAAAAAAAGTTTATTTAAATTAACGTAATAATATTAATTAATTAATTAATTCATATAAAATTATACACTTAAAATAATATTTAATTTAATTTATTTAAAATTTAAAAATATAAAAAAAGTAATTTATATCGATATAAAATTTATAATTAAAATTTAAATTTATTTTTATTTATTATTACGTTTACGTTTACGGTTATCCCCGTTATTATTATAAATCGATTAATTATAATTAAAATAAATTTAACTTCGACTTTTTTAACTAAATACGCGTTTATATACGCTTCGAAATTTTATGTTTTCGTAGGTAAGATATTATTTATTATTTACTCGGAAATAAATCAAATATCGTATCTATTTTAATTTTAAAAAATTTTTAATTTTAATATTATTTCGATTATTAATAATTAAAACGACGGGTTTATCACTTAAATTTATTAATAAAAAAACACGAAAAATTTTTCTTTAATTCGAAATAATAATCGGTAAAAATGTTCCGCTTTTCGTTTATTTAATTTTTAAGTTATATTTATAATAATATAGAAATAATCGATGAAAATAAGGAAAATAATTTAGAAATAAAAAACTCGAATTTTAATTTTTTAAAAATCGCGTAATATATTTTTTTATTTTATTTAATTAATAAATTCATTTAAAAAAGTTTAAGTTTTAAAACTTTTATTATAAACTTTAAAACTTTTTTTATAAATTTATAAAAAATTAACGTATTATTTCGTAAATGTATTAATTTTATTCGTATAATTAATATAAATTTATATTATTTTTTCGATATTAATTATATCGAAGTCGATTAAAATTTATTATTTACGCGTAAATACGTAAAAAGAATTTATATTAAAGATTAATTTTTTTATTTTACCTTTTTAATATTTGAGGTAATTACGAAATTTTTTTTTATAATTTTTTAAAAGTTTTTTAATTAGTTAAACGCATTCGAATACTTTTTTTTTATATTTTTACATTTATTATAAAAAGGTTATAATAAATTATAAAAAAATTTTAAATAATTTCGAAATTTTTTAATTAATTAAAAGGATTAAATAAGAAAAATTAAAAAAAAAAATAATTTTACGTATAAGCGTTTATTTATATTATTTAATTGATATAAATATTAAAAAAAAAAAGAAAAAATGTTAATTATTTCGAATATAAAAAAAAACGGAAATTTTTATTATTTTTAAAATATATAAACGTTTATTGTAAACGATTAAATATTTACTTATAAAATAAATAGATATATAATTTTAAACTTTAATAAAAATATTAAATATTTATTTAATTATATATATTTTTACATTTAATTTATTCGTTTAAAAACGTTATTTTTATAAAAGATTTTTATTTGTTTTTATAAGTAAATAATTAAATTCGGGAATTTTCGAAATAAATAAATATTTTTTATTTAAATATTTTAATAATAAATATTAACGTAAATATTATAAAAAAATAAAATAAAAATTAAAGAATTTATTTTATTTTAATATTTTTATATATTTTATTTTTTTTTAATTTTTATATTATAAATTAATATAATAGTTTAAAATTAAATACGTTATAATTTTAATTCGTTATATTATAGTTACGAAATAATATAAAAGTTTATAAAATCGAAATTATTTATTAATATTTATATGATAAATTTTTTTAAAAGTAAATTATTAATAAATTTCGAAAAATATTTAACTTTTAAACATTAAAACGATTTTTTTAATAAGTTATTAAAAGTTAATATTTTTATAAAAATGAATAATATATTAATGTTATTAAAATAAAATTCCGCGTTTTATTTAAAGTCGGGTTATAAATAATTATTATAATTTATTATTTTAAAATAAAACGACTCGAAATTAAGATAAAATTACGATTTATTAAACGTCGAATCGAATAATAAAAATTATATCGTTATAATTATATAATATATATTTTTATGTTATTATTATTTATATAATATTATTTTTTTACGAAATATTTAAAAAATAATAAAATATTAATTCGGTTACGATATTAATATAAAATTGATATATTTTACACTTTTTTAATTCGAATTTATTTCGAAAATAATATAAGTAAGAAAATTTTAATTAAAAAAAACTAAATTAAACTTATAAATTTATTAAAGAATTTTTTCGATAAATATTAAAAATATTCGAATACATTAAATAATTACGGTAAAAATTATATTTATAGGTTTATTCGTAAAAACGTAAAATTTATTATATTAAAGTAAATAATTTAAGAAGTATATTATCGACGGTACTTAAAAATAATACGATAACGGGGGAAAATTAAATTATATATAAAAAAGGAAAAAAAGTTTATTATTTTCGAGTCGAATTATATGTAGTTTATAAATAATTATTAGAAATTTCGGTTCGTTAACTTCGAAATATACGTCGTAATCGACGTATTTTTTTAACGTATTATATAATATAAAATATATCGATTTATTTTTTTATTAATAAATATTTTAAAATAATATTTTATTATTATAATCGAATTAAAATTTCGACTTTAATATATTCGAATAAATTATAAAATCGAATTATTTTTTATAATTCGAGTTTAATTTAATTTAATTAAAGTCATCGAATTTACGATAAAAATAATATACTCGAATAATATTTAATATATATAAAAATAAAGTCACCGTATTTCGGATTTTTATATTTAAAAGATAAATAAAAAAAATAAAAAAATCGAATAATAGTAGCGATAATTACGCGGGGGCGTAATAAATTAGTAAATTATACGTATATAAAAATTTAATTTATTAATTTAATATTAATTTTATATAATTATATTTTAAAGATTTAAAATTTTCGAATTAATTTATTAAAAAAAATATAATTAATTAAATTATTTTATATATTATATATAAAAAAATTATACGATACGATATTAAAAAATTTATAAAATAATAAAATAATTATAAGATTAAATATTAATTACGTAAAAATTATATAATTTTTAATTATATCGAAATATTATAAAAAAATTATAATTAAATTAATATTTAAAATTAAAATATAAAAATATCGAATAATTTATTATTATTAATTAAAGTATATAAATTTTTAAAATTAATTAATTATTATAATTTCGATAATTTTTTATCGCTAAAAACGTAACGTTTTTATAACGAATAATTGATTTAATATTTATTCGAAAATCTTTAAAATAATCGAATATAATTATATTTCGACACTTATAAAAACTTAAAAAATTTTTTAAAAATATACGAAGAAAAAGCGAAATAATTTAAATTAAATTATAATAAATTTTTACGAAACGATTTATTATAATATCGTCGATAATTATAAAACTTATAAAAATATTTATTTAATATATTAAAAACGAAAAAAAGGATAAAAATAAATAAAAATAAATATAATATATAATTAAATATATAAATAAATAATTATAATTAAATATATAAAAAATATTTAAAATTTTATATTTTTATAAAAATTTTATAAATTTAATTATTATTATATTATAAATAAATAAAGCATATATTTTTTTTTTTTATTTAATATATATTTAAATCGAAAATTTAATTAATTAAATATTTATATATTAATATAATTATTTTTATATTATATAATTCGTTTTATAATAATTATTTTTTATTTTATTTTATTTATTACGAAAAATATGCGTCGTATATATAATTTTTATTATAATATTATATAATCGTTTAATAACGTTAAATAATTAGTAATAAAATTAAAACGGTTTTATCGTTTTATTTAAATAAATACATTAAATTTTATAATTTTAAAAATTATAAAAATTATTTTAATGTTATTACGATTCGATACGGTTAATTTAATTTTATTAAATAATTAATATTAAGGTTTCGGCCGATTATATTTTCGAAACTTATATATAAAATCGCGGTTTAATTTTTTTTTTTTTTTTTTTTTATAATATTAATAAAATTTAATTTTTAATTTTTAATATTATACGTCGTATTAAATATATTTTTTTTTTATAAATTTATTATTTTTTATTATAAATAAAAAATAATTCGTTATAATTAAAAGAAAATCTTTTTATTTTTATTTTATTTTTATTTACTTTTATTTTATTTATTTTTATTTTTATATTTTTTTTATTTTTATTTTTTTTTATTTTTATTTTTTTTTATTTTTATTTCCTTTTATTTTTATTTTTTTTTATTTTTATTTTTTTTTATTTTTATTTCTTTTTATTTTTATTTTTTTTTGTTTTTGTTTCGTAATTTATATCGTTTTTCGTTTTCGTTTTCGAATTTTTATTTTTTTTCGTTTTTACTTTTTTTAGTTTTCGTTTTTTTTAATTTTCGTTTTATTTAATTTTAATTTCTTTTAACTTTTATTTTTTAATTTGTATTTTTCGTTACGTTTTCGATAAATCGTAGTTTTAAATATACGTTTCGACGGTAAAATTAATCGAAATTTTAATATCGATTATTTAATAAAGTTAAATTATCGCATCGAATTGTAATAAAAGGGAAAAAAGATTAATAATTAATAAATTTTTATTAAAATCGATTATTAATTTTTTTAATTTTAATATATATATAATATATAATATTATTTTATAATATTAATTAAAACTTTTATATTTATTTTATTAATTTTTAAAAGTATAATTAAACTTTTAAATATATTAATATTAATTATTTTATATTAATTACTTTTAATATTTAATATATAAAAAAAATTAATTATAAGTTTATTAATATTAATTAAAAAATAAAACTTTTGTTTTTTATTATTTTTTAAAATAATATTAATTTTAATATAATTTATAAAAAAAAGGCGTCGTTTTTTCGGTTAATTCGAATCGTTATCGTCGTCGTATTAATTATATATATCTTCGAAAATATTATCGTAATAATTAAAATTAAATAAATTTAATAAAGTATTATTATAAAAATAATAAATTTTATTATTATTTTTTTCGAATTTATTATAATCGTATTTATTGATATTTTTTTCGTATTCGCGTTTTATATTTTATAACGTAAGAAATAATTTTATTATAAAAATCGTCGTTATTTTATAGCCGTTTTTTCGTACATTTTAAACGAAACGAAATTTAAAAATTTTTTTTTTTTTAGTTTAAAAATAATATAATAATATTAATAAAAAATAATTATACGAAACGCGCGAAAAAATATTCCCGTAGAATTTTTTAAAAAGAAAAATAAGGTTAATTATAATATCGAAAAATTATTTCGAAGTTATTTTCGTTCGATTTATTCGATATTATTAATATATATATATTTAACTTATATTTACCGCGATTATAAAGGTCGGATTTTTTTTTAAAAAAAAATTAAGTAATTTATATTAAAAAATATATAAAAATTTATTTAAAAAAGTAATATATTATAATAATTATTTAAAAAATTATTTTTTCGATATAAAATTTTTATATATTTATATATATAATTTTTAATAAATTATTTATTCGTTTTTTTTAATATTATATAATAAATTTATAATTTATATAATATATTCGTAATACGATAAAATTTATTATAATAATAAATAATCGAAGGAAAATTTTATCGAATTAATTAATTTAACGATTTCGATTCGTTAAGCGACGATTTAACGATATTATTAAAAATATCGTCGAACGATTCGTTAATATTTAAAAAATTAAAAAATATTTAAAATTTTAAAATTTATTTCGAAAATATTTAATAGTAAAAATTTAAGGTTATAACGTAATAACTTATTAAATTAATATTAATTACATTAAAATAGAAATAAATTTACCGTTATTTTAATTTAAAATATAAAAATAATATTTTTTATAAAATAAAATATCGTTATCGAATATATTTATCGTTATATTTTTAAAATTACGAAATATTAATAAAAATAATTAATTATTTAACGAATAAAATTTATACGTACGATTTTTTTTTTCGTTATTTATTTAAACGTTTTTAATTATAATATAATAGATATAATATATAATTTTATAAAAAACACTTTTATTATTAAATGTTTAAAGATTAAATAATAAATTTAAATCGAAATAAATAAAATAATAAATGTTAAAATATTTAAAAAAAATATATTTATTTTTATCGATAAAAAATTTAATAAACGAAAGAAATTATTTAAACGTTATAACGTATTAATTTCGCGATAAAAATATCGTTAAAATAATAAAAAATAAAAATAAAAATTTTAAAATAAATAAATAAATATTTAAATAAATTAATAAATAAAAATAAATAAATAAATATTTAAATAAATTAATAAATAAAAATAAATAAATAAATATTTAAATATTTATTTATTTATTTATTTAAATAATTTATATTCGAATTAATATAAATTCGGGTATAAAACGAAATCGATTAAGTGTTTATATTATATTATATTATCTTTTTAAAAGTAATATTTAATTATATCATCTTTTTAAGAAAATTTCATTACGGCTTATATCATCAATTTTCAGTGGTTTTGGCGGGTTGGCGGTTTTAGGGGAATGGCCCACCATAATAGGGCAGGTACGTTAGCACATAGTTAGGTACATATGTACAATTTTAGATACATCTCGTCATAGGTGGTAGGTACCTAGGTAAAGTCCATCGAACTCCCCGGTTATACCGAATATACCGCCCTACCTGATCACCGACCTCCTATATACTCCGTATACTCCGTACAGGTCCCGTCTCCAAATACGTTGGCAACTATTATCGCAACCCAAAAAGTCTAGACGCCCAGTCGCGGGGCCAATAGGCAGCAGGACTCTTCCGTTCGTGCACTCGGCTGGGCTCCACACCCCGTAGCTTAGTTCTATTACTAGAGGAAAGAAAGCGACGGTGATCCCGGAAAGATTCAAGTCCCATGTAGCATCAAGCCTGCCTCCTCGTCCCCCATGTCCACGCGGACGCACGGCAGTCTACCTACCTACGTATTAAGAAGGCTCTCGCATATACCTCTCCCCCCCCACCCACTCCCTCGAACAGCTACCTATTACGTTTATTCCCGGCACAATCGCGAGACCGGGTTGGATTATGTCTATATCGAACGTCGGTTCCGTCGTGCTGCACCTTGTGGTATTTGTGACAACCCTCGTCAACTTCCACTCGGCGCTGTCTCACGTCGAGCCCGTCGTGCTCGTCGCCGTCTATATAATCGCCAGGCTCTACACGCGGACCCCCGACGAATTTTGCATGTTAAAATGTCCAGAGTTTTAAATACCCAGGTCGACGTCCAGGTGGCCGTCAACGGTTACGTGACGCCGAGCGAAGACTACTTCGACAGGGGTGCCCCTTCTCCGGGTCTGTCCGTGTCGAATCGAGAGCAGCGGGCCGAGAGACCGCCCCCGGTCCCCCTCCGCGGCCAGCCCAACGCCGAGAGCCTCGCCAGGATGATCTCCGAAGCGAGGAAGACTAAGGTGGGGAGGAAGGTTGGGATTCGCGATCGGATTTGTTGCCATCAATGGACCTGGTTCACGATGGTACGCTCTCGGCAAGCGTTTGCTTGCTTGCTCGATGATCTCTCTCTCTCTCTCTCTCTCTCTCTCTCTCTCTCTCTCTCTTTTTTTTTTTTTTCTCTCTCCGTCCGAATTCTGGCGTCCGGTCGCTAACCCCCGATCATAGACTATGGTAAGCTCAACTCGTCAAAACACCCGCAACCGGCGAGAGTAACCTCCGCCGTTCATTCTTCTCCATTTTTTTTCCGTCGTCTCTGATATTCAACCACGTATTCTATCCGAGCAGGCAACCGGCGGTATCGCGAACGTCTTCTATTCTGGTGAGTAAAACCCCCCTCGCTTTCCCAACTAGGGGGAGCGGGGAGCGGCGCGACTGCGGATATCTGACGACCATCGACTAGTGTGGACCCCGTACCGCGCCGATTGGCTCTGGTACATCGGTCTCGTCTTTTTCTTCCTCAACATGTGTCTCTTCTTCGCGAACTGCGTCTTGATCACCATGAGATTCGTCATGGTCCCCGGGAGCTTCCTGCACTCGTTCCTGGATCAGATGGAGTCCCTCTTCATCCCGGCCGTGGTAAGCTTAGATTCGTCCCGAAACCACCCTCCGTTGGCGGCTTCGGTGCTCACATATAACATCTCTCGGAATAGGTAGTCTCGTAAGTCTCGCGCATCTGGCTACGTTCGTCCTGCTTACCTACCTGCCTACCTGCCTGCCTACCTACTTGCTGCGCGGCGGACCCCGTCCTCGCTAACCCCTGAGACGCAGTACCGCCACCATCTTGATCAACGTCTGCCAGTACGGGATTCCTATGACCGGCCCGTGGCTGCAGCATACGATGGAATGGCTGTTTTGGATCTACGTTATCGTTAGCGTGGTAGCCAGCGCCGGCATGTACCTGATCCTGTGGTCTACCCAGTGAGCATCCGGTCTCCCCCTCTACCGCCCACGCCTGCTCGGTTACCTACCTACGCGTGGGTACCCGCCCGCGTACGAAGGTTTCTAACCGATTACGTTCCTGTAGGATCTTCCCCATCCATACCATGACGCCGGTCTGGGTCTTTCCGGGGTACCCTCTTCTCCTAACGGCCCCGTTCGCCACGACGCTCATAGCGGCGAGCACCGCCTCCTCGGATAACCCCCCTATCAGCAGGCTGGCGATAGCGATGTGCGCCGTCGCGGTCCAAGGTACCGGGTTTCTCATCAGCTTCATGATATGCGCCGCGTTTATCTACCGCCTCATGACCCAGAAGTTACCGAGGGATATGCAGCGGCCGGGTGTGGTAAGTTGGTATCGGAGAGGCTGTCGAGTTCCGCCTTGGGCACCGCTGACGCTTTTCTTTTTCTTTACCTGGCTAGTTCATCTCCATAGGACCTAGCGGCTTCACCGTAGCTGGGTTAGGTATGTTCGTCCCTTACCTACTCCGTCCGCGTCTTCCCTCTCCGTTCCCGTGCGCTCGTGCGTGGACGGTTCCGGGTGCGTAGAACGGGATTCTGCCGAAGAGCCGTGCTAAGCGTGCCCGATGTCAACAGTTTCCCTGGGTCAGCAATCCGACGTAGTTATTCCCGATAACTTTCAAGGCTCCGCGCACAGCGTCGTAATCCTACGGCTGCTGTCGACCATCGCCGGGCTGTGGCTCTGGGGCCTCAGCGTCTGGTTCTTCCTGGTTTCCGTCGGCTCGCTGTGGAAGTACGTGCGCCCCGAGCGCAAGATGCCCTTCCAGATGACCTGGTGGTCCTTTGTGTTCCCCAATACCGCCCTCGTCACCGCGACCCTGGCGTTGGCTACCGCCCTCGGAAGCAACGGGCTTCGCATCGCCGGTTGCGTCATGGCCGCCGTCCTCATCATAGTCTGGGTGCTCGTGTTCGCCACCATGCTAAGGTGCCTCTGGAATAGGCAGCTGTTGTGGCCGAAGGAGTTGGAGAAGGATTAGTCGCGGAGGTGAATGTATCGGGGCGATCAGCATATCTACCCTACCTACCCGCCTACCTAGGTACCTACCGTTAGCTTAGAGCCGGGCGTTTTGGGTTGTAAATTTTTATACTTGGCCGGACGTTTTTGCAAAATACTAAATTCGAGCTTAGACTAATTATAATTATTCTATTATAGACGTGTGCTATCCTGGGTCGGGTAGGTATATATGCGGAGCAGTCCGCCCGCGTTCCCGCTTCTCGGCACGAGAGAGCAAGCCTACCGGCACAAAACCGAGAAGCCCCGAATATAGATGCGGATCCGTACCTACCTACGGCCGTAACCGTGACAACAGCGCGCAACTACGATGTGCCGGCACGGAGGGGCCAGGCATATCCCTCGGGGCTGGGCCCTCCGATTCTGAGGACGGGGTCGGCTACTCGATCTCTTCAATCATAGGCTTCGGCCTCGGCTCCAAAGGAGGCAAGCTCGGTCGCGAAGCAGCCCCTATATCCAACCCGGCTAGCCGCGTCAGCGTGGCCGGGCTCCGATCGGCGCGGTGCTCCGCGGCCGAGGGTAACAGCGTGCTCAGCTGCCAGTTATGCAGGCTTTCCGCGACGTCGCGCGCGTGCTGCTGCACGAGGCCGTCGTTGTCCGTCTGCGCTACGTACTCGAGAGCGCGCGCGATGTCTTGCCGGCTCGCCTCGGTTAGCCCGAAGCCGAGGCGTCGGCCGTTCTCGCGGGCGTCCGCGAGGGCCCGGACGAAATGCAATATGAGGATTACGGCGGCGCGGCGGAGGATCCCGGTCTCGGGTCCCGACTCTAGGGCGAGCACGTTGAGGCACAGGTCGACGGCGGCCTCGATCAGGGAGGCCCCTAACCCGGCGACGTTGGTCTCGATAGCGACGGAGAAGACGGACAGCGCGGAGGCCCGCATGCGCACGTCCTCGGCGCCGCGCTTGCTCTCCCAGCCGGATACGATACGCGCGATGATCTCGTCGCGCGCCCTCTCCTCCTCGGTCTGCTCGTCGTTATCGAGCTCGCCGAGGTCGGGCACCTCTCCCTGCCAGGCGTCTTGCGCGGCCTTGTTCCTCTTCTGCCGGAGACGATCCTCGCGTTCCTGCTTGGCCTTGGTCTTGGGACGGTGAGCGCGCCGACCCGCGACGGCTAGGAGAGCCTCTCCTATCTGCCGCGCTGCGTCGCCCGACAACGTCTCGCCGAGGCGCTGTATTACTTGGAGCAGCGCCTCGCCGAACCGCAGGCGGGTGTCGGTCGTCTCCGTCTCGTTAGCGTCGACGTAGCGGTCCAGTATCTCCTTCACGGTCGAGCGGGGATGTCTGTTCGCCAGGTGCGCGAACAGCTTCGTCACGGTCAGGTTGATGTAGTCGTCGCTCTCGTTCAGCAGGGAAGAGAGGAGCACTAGGGTGGCCTGGATGTCGAGGATGGGGCTGCCGGCCCGTATCAGGCCGGATAGCAGGTTTAGGCCCTCCGCGCGCACGGGCGGGGGCGAGTCCGCCTGGGTGATGTACGAGATGGCCAGGTTATAGGTCTTGCGGTCCTCCACCTGCCGGTCCGTCGGGGCCGCCGTCCGTTCCGAGGGCTCGCCTATGCCGTCTCGGTACTCGAGCAGTAGCGAGAGGTTTCTGGCTGTTTGTGACACGTCCCCCCCCTGCGACCTGCTTATTCTTTCGAGAGAACCCTCTATGGATGCGAGGAGGTCGGCGCGGACGTTCGACTTCTGGAAACCGGGGGCCGTGACGACGAGATTTAGCAGGCTGAGAGCCACGGCCGTAGCGTCGTCGTCGCCCGCCGCCGTCGGCGACGTCTGAGACTTTCCCAGGATCTGGCTGACGAGTTCGAGCATCTGCCTCCAGCTTGAGATGAGCCGGTCGGGCAGCTTTTCCATCATCTTCTGCAGCGCTTTCGCTTCGGCGAGCTGCGCCGCCGGGTCTTCCCTCCGCTGCTGCCCGCTCTCCGGAATTATCTGGATCTCGCCCGCGGCCGCCCCGGAGCCGAGCGAGTCCCGGAGTAGGTCGAGGAATAGCGTAGATATGTCCGAGTCGGTTCCGACCGACTGCAAAAGTTCTACGAAAGCGTCCGACTTGGATTCCAAGAGGCTCAGGTTTAGCTCGGGGTCCGGGGCGTGCGCACCTGCTCGTAACCGCTTCGCTTGGAGGCCAAAGTCCCCTACCCTTTCGTATACCCATCGGAGCTTAGCGGTGTCCGCACCTCCGTTCGAGAGGAGGTGGCTGAGGAGATCTCGGAACTTTTCGGGGGTGCCCGAGAGCCTAAGGTAGATGTGCAGGAGGGTGTTGGCCGGGCCCCGGTACCGCTTGTCGAATTCCTCGCTCGCGGGCGGCCACGACGACAACGTCCACAGCGGTATCATCAACGGAGAAAGCAGCCTCTTGCTCAAGCCGGGGTTTGGGTGTGAGTCCAGCAGGGAAGAAAGGCGCCTCAGCGCCGTGGCTAATTCGTCAGCGTCGACGAGGACGGTTTCTCTGCGCAGGTCTACGACTTCGTCCGGGCCGGCGCTGAATACGAGGGGTTCCCTTGCGGATTCTTCCTTCGACAACGTAGGGTTTATCTTAGCGAGCATCGGGTCGGCAAAGGCTTTCCATCCGGGAGATCCTGAGCGACGGCGTTAGCAATCAAGATTCGCAAGCGACCGGCCCGTCCTTTTTTTTTTTTTTTTTGGCCCTTTCCAATCTTGGCTCATACCGGGTGCTCCAAACTGTTTCCTTCCCAGAACGCCGAAGCCGATAACGTAGGCGGCCGCTTTGACGAGGTCGGCGCCGTCCTTCCCGTCGAGGAGGGCTAGAAGCTGCGGCGCGATCCCGGGAAACCACCGCTCCGGCGGTACTGTGGCGGGTGGCGCGGACAGCAGGTTAGAGGCGAGCTTCAGAGCTTCCATGGTGATGTTTGCGCCCTGCTTCTGGGGGGCCGCGGCTTCGGACGGCCTCACGGTGCTGGACGGGTGGACGGAGAAGACGAATTCCAGGGTGGCCCTGACGCCGTCGGGCCTTTGCGGGAGGATGGTGAGCACGTCCATCAGGTGGACTCGTAGCCACGGAGGAACACGGTCCGGCTGGGTCAGCTTGCTTAGCGCGGACATGAGCGCCATGGTATTGGTCCTACGGCCGCGGGTTCAGAAAGAGGGAACGCGACTTTGGGCTGACCCTGCTTACCTCGACAGGAGAGCGCTAAACTCTCGCTGGCCTTCGGAGCGGGACGCCTCGTCGCTCCCCGGCCGAAACGCCTTGGAACCGGCGCTCTCTACGGCTGATACGAGGGCGTTCTTTTGCCTATCCATGACGACTTGCGGCGGGACAGGTTGTTTGCAAGACTGATTCGGATAAGCGCCGGTCGCTCCTATGATAGTCCAGAGGAACCTTCCACGTAGCAAGACGTATACGTCTCTTCCCTATCTTTCCTCGATTCTGGCGATCCCTGTAAGTTTGAGGCGGATTATTAGCATATCTAGGGTACCTATCAGGTAGGCATCTATGCGTAGGTAGATGCAAGAGGTAGGATAGCTGCGATGTCAAAAGTTGAATGAGTGATGGTGATGCCTGCGGGGCGTGTTGGAGGGGCAGCTGCGGTTCCGAGTGGTACTTAAAGAACGCCTACATGTAGGTACCCATGTTCCATAAAACAGGTACGACCAAATACATCATGTACCAAGCACTTATATACCTACCTGGCAGGTATGGACGATCTGTATAAGGTGGGCCAGACATTTACCAGCCTAAGAGCCGTTATGCACCCACCACCACGCCGGACCATAAACAATTTTTCCGCCAAACCGCCAATTCAAAAAATTTCCAAATGTCAGATCCACTTTAATTACAGGGGTACGCTAAAATTATAAAGCTTATAACGCTATTCTCCCCTTACCTTCAGGGCATCTCATTATACTTAGGTACCTCGCGATTATGTAATCCAGTATTCAAAAAAGTACGTACCGAAACATTACTCAATTACCTACCTACCTATTTACCTTACCTACCCACGTACGCATTATTCAATTACAACCTATCGAATAGCGACAATCCTATGCGATTAAATATAGTAATCGCTTCAATTAATAATTAATCCTATTTAAAAAGAGATAGGTTTTAAATGGCTCAGTGATGTTACGTAAGTATAATAAGTGTATAAAGTATATAAAACGCGTAAAGTTTATACGACGAGTTTTATAGCGGTATTAAGCGCTATAAACCCTATATTTACAGGGAGATTTAGTGGTTATATACGCTATAAGCCCTATAGCTTTAACGCATCCCTATAATTAAAGTAGGTCTTCAACTTGAATTTCTAGAAATTCTTTGAATTGGCGGTTTGGCGGAAAAATTGCTTATGGTCCGGCGTGCCACACCTACCTAACTTAATGTACCTGCCCGTGTTACCCATGTACAAGGTATACAAACCATCATGCAGAAAAACTGTGCATAGGTACCTAGGTACCTACCTGGTACCTGTATATCTCTATGTGACTACGAGAAATCTGCAAGTACAAACAGTATAGGTACACGAGAAATACCATAATATGCAGGTCACATGGAGCGTGACCCATATTTTTGCGACACGTACGTCCGGCGCCTCGCAGCTGATTGACGGCTGTTCGTTAAACACCTAGGCAAGACGCGCCCCTTCGGCAGGTACGTGTTAGGTACCAAGCCAAATAAATCGCGTCCCGTCATTTATTTACTTCCTTTTACTTCCTTCTAACCTCCCTCCAGTCGCTCATCATGCTCCCGCAACGCTCATCGCCAACTCCCCGATTTCGTTGCCGGAGAAGAGTCTGCTGTTCCTGACCGACCGAGATACGAGCCGGGTCGTCCACGGTCGCGTCGCGTCCCTCCTCGGGTCGAAGCTCTCTCGCTCGCGTCTTTCTTCGCGGAGAAGACGGGGCGGTTACAAAACTCGCACCACGCCTCCCCTACAGTCCTCCGACTCCCATTTTCCGCAAGGAATGTCTCCGCGACCCCTCTATCGAATCTGAACAGGCCTCGCGCGACGCGTCGCTGCTCGGGATACACCCGATGAGCATTGCCGCGTGTGGGTTGTCGTGCGAAGGTGGCCGGCCGCGTCCGGCCGACGGATCGATTGCTAGGGAATGGTGTTTCGGAACTTAACCCTAATCTTCCCTTTGGTTCCAAGCCTTGCGTTTATAGTCGTCTCGAACCAGCCTTATAGACCCCCGGCCGCTCCCGCGAGGCCTCGCCCTGCTGAAAAGCAGGTTTGGCCGATCGGGGCCGTCCGGGGGTGGAAGGGCGGTCGGGCTCCTCCAGTCACCCCTCGGGTGCGCGAAGTGCCCCTGCTATGAGTCGTTCCGGTAAGAACTCCTGGCCCGGAGTCGCTCGTCAGCTCGGCGCCGCTGGGATCTGTACTCCGGTCGTTAGGTTACCGTGCTGGCGATGTTCGTCAGGGTCGGGTTAGGGACGGAGGATGGATTTCCTGCCGGCTTGCTGCCGTCAGCCGGGCGTGACGCCAACTTTTGTATTTGCGTCTGTGCCGCCGAGGATGATTAGGGAAGAACGTAACGCTGGCTACACACGGTCGGAGCTCCGAGGCAAGTTTCGTCCGTCGCTGGCCTTGCTCGCCGGAATCGCCTACGGCCTCCGTCTTTTTGGGTAGGCTTAGGCGAGCGACGGTCACGCGGCCACAACGGAAACTTGCTTCGGACTTCTCGACTTATCCCCTTCCCTCTCACCCCCTCCCCAAAACAAACCCCCAACCGCCACGCTATAAGATCTGAGTACCCTTTTTGCCTCTGGTCACGGTCCAGCTGCCTGCGGCTTTACGAAACCGGCACGGAATCCCATCCGCTCCGTCCTCGCCGACTCTACCAAGCTCCCAGCACCACATCTCGGCAGCAGCCATCGATGTGTCAGTTCGTGAGGTCAGACCGGGCGCATTAACCCCCCTGTCGTGGGTCCTGCCCCACGACGTTGAGGGGCGCCAAGCCTATCCGCACGGCTGCCCTCGCGGTAGCCGACGGATATCCCCCGCCCCTCCGCCAGAAATGGACTTGGGGGGGAGAGATGATAGCGCGGCTTTTATGGACGTCTTTTGGCCGCGCGGAAACGGCCCCCCTTGCTGCTCGTCCGAGCCCGACGGGGAGGAATCAAAAACTAGTCCGCGTTGGCGGTGCGTTCGGCGGAGAGAGCTTCCCTCGAGATCGGGACCGACGAATGTTGCTGGGCGTCGATCCGACCCGCCGGTTTTCTTATGCGGTAGACTTCTTCGACGATGGCGTAGGATCTGGTGGAGAAGGAGGCGACATGGGTGTTGCGGCGAGGTGCGTGACTCGGCAATCCGCCGGACGTCGCTCTTCGCAGGGGACAGACCCGGGACCCATCCTGAGTTGGAGTCAAAGCTTAGTACTTGTCCGGGTTTGGTCGCTGCGATAAGGGCGCCGTCGACGCGAACGGCACTTTTTGGAATGATTTGTAAAGGACAGGCCCATTGGGGGGTAGTCCTAGGCCGTCCTCTGCTCGCGGTCGAGCGGGAGGGCGGCCCCCTACTCCGCTGGGGATAAGTCGCCCCGTTTACTCTCGGAATGCTCGTACGGTTTGCTAATATGTTGAGCAGGTCCTCCGCGCCCTAACGGACACTGATATACTTAATATGCTTATCTTAGCCGAGTATTTCCACCTTATCTACCTACCTAGGTACCTACCTTAGGTACGTGCGAGTTTTTCGACATGTATCGACCCCGTTTTGCGAGGTCGTAAGAACCCGTAGTCGGTTACCTGGTACATAGGTCTATTCCCGAGGCGTATGCTTGTCATTACCTACGGTCGAAGGATAGAGTATTGGGCGCGGATAACCGACTCATTTCCCTAACCTAGTTGGGATTTGCACAATTCCCGTCACGTCGTTGTTCGTATGTGCCAGACGTTTCAATAATCCGCCTACTCGTTTACAAGATGCAGGTTTCGGCTCTCGTTCTGTCCGCATCTAAGCTAAAGCCATAACGGTAAACCCATATTCGCCCTATAGGTAGGTATATAGGTAGGTAGATTGCAAAGTACTTACACGTACCTACATGTCAAATCGGTAGGTAGGTAGGTATGTGCACTTGATACTTCGAATAACGAAATCCGGCCGTGGCCCGGCTACTTCCCAAATTAGGCAGAGGTGACAGGCTGCTAGGTCAATGATTGGATAGGATACACAGAGTCCCCAAGGCGGCTATCGCATCGGCTCTAATGGCGCATACCTCCCGGATAGGTACAGTACAGGTGACGTGTAAAGAGGTATGTACCTACGTGGGGACATACCAGGTACCAAAACATTGGTGCCTAGGTAAATCTATAGGACCCAAAGTATTAGGCGTTGCGTAAAGTCATTGGCGGCTGGAGCTTCGGTCGTCTTTAGGACTTCGTCCAGCCTAGGACCCCTTTACCCGTTGAGGTGCGCTACCTAGATAGGGATAGGGATAGGCACGCCGGACCGTAAGATGGTGATTCGTCCCGTGCTAGGTCGTTATAGCACCAACGGGTACGCGCAGCCAAGATCCAAGCCACCAAGTCCCACCAATTACGGCCTAGTAGCGATGGTAACGATGCGCCCACCGCCGTTGAGCCGTAGCCGAGCCCTCCCACGCAACAAACGCCGATCTGGCTTATCAGTGATCGGAGAACGGCACGTCTTGGCCACTCGCTGACGCGCCGATCGGGATCGATCCACTAGCTGCGAATAGATAATAAATAATAAAGTGCTGCCTGCCACCACCTTGGCCGTCCCGATGGCGAAGCTGTGCCAAAAGTTCAGCGTCGACAATGGTCATAGCAAACGAGACCTTAAACGGACGCCGCCATCGCATATCCTCCAAATCACCGTTCTTGACCCGAAAAAAAGCCGTCCCGTCATAGAGCACAGCCATGACCGTCGACCAAAAGCGGCCGTGGTCGTCGCGCTTGTCCTTCATTCGCACCAAGAGAGCCATCTTCGCCCTGACTTCGTTGGTCATTGTATCGGCCGTGCTGATCGGTAAGTTTTTCCCCTATTGTGCTACGACGGAAACGCGACAAACGCCAGAGGGTCTTCCCTAACTTGGGGTATTTTGCATTTCGTTCCAGCCCTCGGCGCGACCCATGTACTTCGACCAGTCGCCGGCGGCGGCGGGGATGACGGCCGGTCGTCGAGCGACGCCAACACGACGGCGTGGGGCACTTGGAAGCCGGAGAACTCGAGCAGCATCGCCGAGGCAACGCCGCTGCGTATCATGTCGCTCGGCGCCTCCCTAGTCCGAGGCGAGTTCTCGACGGGCGACGTCGGATTCCGCAAGACGATGCGCGGCGAACTCGTCCGTCTCGGTGCCCCCGTTAACATGGTGGGCTCCCAACGCTTCGGTGACATGCTCGACAACGACCTCGAGGCCTACGGCGGCAATCGCGTCAGCCAGATCCACCAGCACGCGATGCGCGTCGTGCCCCTGCTACAGCCCAACGTATTCTTAATCCAGGTGGGGACGAATAACGTGCTCCAGAATCGGGACGTCGACGAGGCGGGCGCCCACATGGAAAGCCTCGTCAATTACCTGTTAGAGGCTTCGCCTAAGTCTACCGTAATATTTAGCACCTGCCTCACCAACACGGTCCCCGATTGCGAGCCCAGGATCTTGGACGTCAACAAGCAGTACCGCGAACTTATCATGAAGTTCGGCTCTAAGCCTGTGCTGTTGGCGGAGATGCATCCTAGCGAAGGATTCCCGGGCCGACCGCAGGCCGCGGACATCGGGCCGGACGGTACGCACCCGACGGATCGCGGGTACGATTTGATGGGACGCATCTTCGCCGAAAGCATCCGGGAGGCGGACAGGAAGGGATATCTCCGGTGGCCGGTCGAGAACGGGCTCGAGGCGGACGGGGACGCGGGACGAGCCGAGGAGGCTACGACGACGTCGGAACTACCGCCGCCGGCTTCGGCTGGCACAGGCGCGGTTAGTCCGACGCATACCGCGAAGAGCAGGGGAGCTCTTCGTTGAATTAGGTACCGAACGCCTACTGCGGATCTAAAACCCCAGGCGCTTCGAGCTAAAGTCTAGCTTCCGTCCCGATGCGCGGCCGTATGCGCGCGATCAATTACTTGTCTACGGCAAGCCATCCAGCCGTATCGGCATCGCTTAGCATCGCATGAGGTTTAATCGAGTCGACAGGATCACAATGCGGCGGTTCCATAAGTTCAAGTGTTCGTATTGTACACAAGAATATGTACCTATATAGCAGGCGACCCGACCTGGCTGAAAGAAGGGTCTTCCAATCTCCGGAGATCACATCCCAGCGGCAACGTCTCGGCTCGGCTCGGCTAAGCTTGCCTTGCCTCTATCTACAGCGGGGCTACGATGATTGCAAAATCGTCGCTTCGCGTCGTCGCCGCTCAGGGGAGAAACCAGGATCTTAAAACACGCCTCCTTAGGTAAGGGACCTCGACCCCATAAGTGCACCAACCCACGTAGACCCAAACGACGAGACCCTAGGTAGCTTTCATGTATCCACTATTCTACGATGATATAATCTTGGTCCTGGCCTTTCGCATCACGCGAGGTAATCAATTAGCTAACTGCCCGGGTATTTAATATACCTAGGTAGGTAAGTAAGTATTCGTCGTAGGCGACGTTCAATTCACACCGACGTGTCCTCCAATACGTTGAACACGCTCGTCGCCGTGGTCACCAGATCTTTGTACGCCGTACGTATGGGCGCTAATACGGCTAATACCACACGCGCGAACCCCCTGTACGCCGGGGTTGTCTCTGACCTGGGTCGAAACGGCTGCGGTCGCAGCTTGTGCTGCTTAATGAAGGACGATAAAGCATGGCTTTTGCAAGTTGGTTGAGAAGCTTAGGCTGCGTAGTATTGTACATGCTCCGTTCCGTTTCGATTGTCCGCGTCCTCATTATAATTAGACCCTCGTGCTGATCTTCGTGATCTCTTATGATCTTCAACCTTCTTCCTTTCTCTTTTCGTCCCATTCTTACGTACCCTTTACAGGCGCATTGACTGCCGCCACCAGATTTTTATTTCATTCCTACTCACGACCCTCAAATTAATCAAGGTAAAAAAAGAAAAAGAAATTAAAAAAATTAAAAATAAAATAAAATAAAAGATCGTAGATTCCCCCCGCGTGTAGATCACGATGGAGTCCCGGAAGGCCAAGTACGCAAACTTACAGCACGTCGACGACCGCGACGACTCGAGGTCCAGCACCGAGGTCGAAGAATCCCTGATGGGCGATGAGAAGCACTGGCACGACGTGGAACTCAACGGGCAGACGGCGCGGAAGGGGAGGGCAAGCAGACTCGCGGCCGCTTTCAAGTCGACCAGGTGGATGATCGATACCGCTCTATTGTTAGTCATACTGGCGCTCTTGGTTCGAGACCGGTGGCGCGTGCCGGCGGGCGAGGAGAAGGAAGTAAACCCATGGCAGTTTGGCCAAGATATGACGGGAGTCGGCCCCAGATGTAAGTATGGTTCGACGTGAGGTGTCAAGGCCGGAACCTAACGAAACCCCAGTTTCCCAGAAGATCACAACGTTCGTGAGGGATGAGTCGTACGCGCCGAACGACACGGCCGAGTTCTTCACGGACGAGGTGTTGCAGAGGTGGAACGGCCTGATGCCGAGTGAGTGGAAACAAACCCACCCCCCTCCTCCCCCCTTTTACGAGCAAGCGTTCGGCCCGGCATCGAAGCGCTAACCACCGAACAGAGGGCATGGGATTCGTCTGGGTAAACGACACGCACAAGTACCATGATCTTCCGACACCCATCATGTGGCCGGATAAGACCGTCTTCACGACGTCCGCCACGCACCAGCTGCACTGCCTCGTGAGTCTGCCTTGTTTACCTATGCTCCCGTTGGCTAGGTAAGTTAAGCCGCGCTGTAGGCGGAGCTAACGGCCCATCGAAAAACAGTTCGCCATCGTCCAGACGTACTCGGGTCTGACGTCCGGCCACGAGATACCGGACGATCACCATTGGCATATGATTCACTGTTTCGACTACATGAGGCAAGCAATCATGTGTAGCGCGGATATGGCTCTAGAAGGGCTCGAGACGACATTTCCAGACCACAACGGCGGCTCCGACGGTTGGGACTCCAAGCATGGTACGTCGTCGGTTCCTCCCCCTTTTTCCGGCGGTTTACGTCAGGTTCGCTCCGGTACTAATTCCTCGCTACATCAGTATGCCGGGACTGGGATCATGTAAAATCGTATCTGGAAAGTGTGCGAGCTTACGACGACCAGCTAATCTACTAAGGTATGTTAAATTCTTTCTATTTTATTTTTATTCTTGATTTTATATGGCGTAGGGATCTTTTCCCCACCCCTTTCCGTTATTTTTACTCATTAATCTCTTTCCTATTCGATTGTCATTCTCGTTCTCGAACATCATGAGCCGTCCAACAGTACAGTACGTATTCTGTACCTATGAAAAAGTTTCCCTTACCTTCAAACGCGGGTCTCGTCCAGACTCCTACAGACCTGTACGGACTCGTACACCCTCCTTCCCCTCCACCTTCCCCCGAAAAATAATATGTTACGATACTAACTAGATGCAGTAATTCGTATACGTCCGTACTAAAGGTGCTGTGCTCCGGGCCGTGTATAGTGCCGTGTTATAGCGCAGTAGCCGCCCGGCAACCCCCGGAAGCGAACAAGAGAAACGAAAGGGGAGCCGCTTTACCTACACGACCCAGCTCCCCGGACGCGCCAAATATCTGGGCCCTTTACCTAACTACTTATACCTATTTTGCTCGTAAATGTCCGTATATTCGGCTATCTCTTCGTCGACAGCTCTCTTCTCCTCGGCGGCGCGCTCGCCAGCTTCTTGCTCCCTCCGTTTCTGCTCGGCAGCGGCCTCCTCAGGGTAGCATGTGGGACACGTCTCGTCTACGACAGGAGCGACCGGGTAGCCGCTCTCTGTCACGATAGCGTTGACGACGCGTATCGGATGGTATGTGTTGGCGTAGAATCCGAGCCGAGCCAGCAGGCATCGCTTAACGTCGCTTTTCTGGTGTCGGCTGTGCGCCGGGCACTTGCACCTTTGGTAATCTACTACGTTAGTCACGCACATTTTCGTAGCCTCGGGAGGGCGTGTAAGAGGATATGTTTAATGGTTCCGAAATCGAGGTCTGTTTTATAGAGATAGGTTGTTCGTCGGGCCGACGTCCAAAGACCAAATAATTCTGTGATTACCTAAACGGACGGTTGTATGTTGTATGGTGTGTTTATGGATGATACTTCCTCTAGGATGGCCAGGGTAGAGCTACCCTTTTATAAAGCCTCTGTTTCACCTGAACAATGAGTCTAATGACCAACAGAGGCGCCATTGCTCGACTTTCCTTATCACTCGGCTTTTGCCATATATTTTGGAAACCGGCGCGGTGTTTAAAAACGGGGCCACAATTCGAGGCCGGTGCCTGTACTCCTAACCTGGTGGTCCGTCTACCCTGGGATGACCGGATCCGTCGGCTTTCCTTCTCCTACGCGCTACGGACATAAGACTTAAGGAGTCCGCCAGAGGTTTGTGTTCAGGCCATTCTACAAAGAGATCTCTTTTCCGTCGAATTACATCGAATCGGGTGGACTGATAAGGCTTTGCCTACCCGAGGACTGTCTACGATGGCGTATAGTCATATACCCGCGTCCACCAACGCGTTATTTGCTTATTCAACGCCACAGTCTTAAGGCGTTCTACGAAGAAGTAAAAGTCTACCGAAATTGCGGGTGTAGACGTTGATACAGAGGCCGTATACTACCTAAGCCTAGCCTGGGGGTTCGTAGGCGGCGATGGGAATACCGTCGGGCGGCACCGTCCTAGCCGGTGGGGGGATATAATCGCGTAAATGTACGCGGCTCGTCGAGAGCGCAGAGATAGAATACGGGATACGAGCTTCGAATTCGCGACGCCTGAAGGGCCCACCCTACCACCGACGTTGAACTATTCACGACCGTTACCTCGCAAAACCTTACCCCTATCGCTACCGCATCACCTCTCTGGTTGCCGTAGTTAAAGGTAGGCGCCTCCGAGACTGCCCGGATCGAATGGAGATTTTTAATGTACTTAGCCTTGGTACCATATATTGTAGATGCTATTTGCGACCAGGCATTTTAGCGTTAGCACGACCTTTCCCCTTTCACCACTTATATCCCGTGTTAAGTCCACGGTGCCGTCAAACATTGAGATCGCGCAGCTATTCCACGGGCTAGGGAATCGGGAAGGGCCGAGAATAGCGTGGCTCGGATGACAGTACGGGTCGTAAAAGGCGGCATAGGCACAGAGCAATAGAGCACGGTAGGTAGGTACCTATATTTCTACCCTGCGCTGCTCTCCTTCTATCCGCCGGAATAGGTGATCGGAAGGACCGGAGATGCGGCCGGCCTTGTCACACCGATCGGGTTCGAGCGGGGTCGCGGACTGCTGCCGATTCTATTGATCGAGTCGGCTGTGATATGTACGGTACGTGTTTCCGAAGGAGAGCTACCTACCTATCTAGATAGGTTAGGTTACCTAAGTACTATCCAAATATTTCGTTGATTGAGTTTTGCGGGAATTGTGTTAGGCGCGGATGTGACGCTCATTAATTCTAAGCTTATTTTCCTGCCCGGCCTCGTCAAACCTCACGGAGAGTGTATGTATGGCGTGGTACATGACTTAACCTACATACCTAGGTACCTAGGTAAGTACCTAGGTACTTGTATACGGGTAGTAGCTACAGGCACTGCCTGAGGTAGGCGGGCCGTAAATGAGGCGTCTTGCGCCTTTTTCAATTGAAATGCCTATGCCGCTGTGGGTTACATGATGCTCCTTATCCCGCAGAAGCCGTGAGTAACATGCAAGCCCGAGGCACCGGGTAGGTAGGTTAGGTGCTATAATGGCCGGGGTACCTAAGCAGCCACAATAGGTACCTACGTGACGGTAGGTAGGTGGTACTTTAATACTTCCCATCTCACCACCCACCGGGAGGTACCGTGGTACGTCTTACATTAGCGCTGGCTAGGCACGTAGTACTGTACCTACAGGCGGGTAGGCGGGTAGGTACAGCGCCCATTGTAAAGCGGCTAGGTAAGGCCCGGCGAGGTACAACAGCCGCTAACGCGTTCCTCGAGCCCATGCGCCACAGTCGAGACGCGGAATTTGGCCGATCCAGACGTCAAAGAATTTCTGGCCTGAACCCTGAACATCTACATCTGCATCCAACACCTGTAAACCATTAACCTCATCTACCTACGAAACGGCTAAGAATGCCTTGCTGCTTTTCCTGAATCGGGGCACTCCACTCGATTCTGCCCGACGCTGAGCCAGAGATCTCCGGAGATTTACTTTACGACGCACTAATTTGGTACCGCTCTCGTCCTCTCAATCCTCTCGTTTTCTCGTTCTACCGCCTGCCTTGCCGCTCTCTGCCGGGATCAGGCCAAACAAAACCAGACGAGACAGACCAGACGCAGACGCAGATACGGACACGGATACAGATATAGACGCAGATACAGACGCGGGCTACGCCTTGCCGTGCATTGTCACCCCCCTCCCTTCCCTTCCCTCCCCTTCCCTTTCCTTTCCTTGCATTTCCTGTCTTTCTCTATCCTTTCCTGTCCTTTCCCGTCCTTCCCTTCGCATCCCTTCCCTTCTTCCCCTTCGCTGCTCCCCCCTCCCCCCTTTTCCCGGTACAACCGCGTAAGGGATCGACGACAGGACAAGAAGGAGAAGGGCCTAAAGCAAAAATGCAATGTCGTATCCACCGGCCAAGCGACAGCGATCTAATACGTCGCGAGATCCCATCAACGGCAATCTGCAGACTACGGCTCCCGCCCTGCGACATCACCAGATCAGCCAAGGCATCAATCTGTACTCACCCACGGGCTACGAGAATGGCGGCTATCCCCTCCAGCCTGCCGCACGCCAGACGGTCACTTACAATCCTTACTCGCCCGGCGCGGTGACGAACCCGGCCGGCGGATACGGCGGAGCGTACCAAACCTCGTCGACGGGTTACGGCGCCGGTCCCTACAGTCCTCAGCAGCACACGAACAGCTTCGCGGCACATTATTCCCAAGCCCCCGCGAACGGCCACATGACGTCCCACGCTGCACATTTCAACGGGATTCGGAACGGGGGCTTTGCCGACGCGCAAGCACAAGCACAAGCACAGGCACAGGCACAGGCACAAGCTCAGGCACAAGCTCAAGCACAAGCTCAGGCACAAGCTCAGGCTCAGGCTCAGGCTCAGGCTCAGGCTCAGGCTCAAGCGCAGACGCAGACACTACTTCAGGGACAGTCACCGCAGCCGGGGACGAGCGGGACGTATTCCCCTATACCGACCGGCCATCACATTACGAACTACAACCAACAATCACGCGCAAATCCCTCCACGTCCACGATACCGCAGCACCTCTCGCAGTACGGGGAGCCTTACACGGCCCAGCCGGCGGCCCATGCCACATCGTACCACGCCGGCACTAACTCCTATTCGGATACCTCCACTTTGAACTCCCACTTTAGCCCGGCCCATCTAGCGAGCCCTGCTCCCCTGCCTACTCCCGCAACTCATGATGGGAGCGGCCGCACGCCCGAAGACGATCTTCCGGAAAACGAGGACGAGGAAGAGGATGCCCAGGGGGAGACGGCGGATGAATCGACAGATGTAAGGCTAGACAAGAGTGAGAGAGGGGGGGAAAGGAAAAAGAAAAAGAAAAAGAAAAAAAAGAAAAGCAAAACCGTTGAATCTAGGGAGCGTGAGTGATATAGAATGCTAACGTGCGTGTCAACTGCAGGTTTATACCAGTACCGAACTACCGAACGCTTCCGTGTCGTCCGTGCCGTCCGTTCCTACGCCGCCGATCGACGTGTCTTCCCGAGGCGGGCAACGGATAAAGAAGTGCTCCTGCAAGACTGGACGCGGCGACAAGAAGGCCTGCGTGTTCTGCGTCTGCAGTAGGCACGGGCTTAGCTGCTCCCCGACTTGCTCGTGCGGCGACGCGTGCGCGAACCCCTTCGCCGACCTCACCCAGTTCTTCGGCCCGCCGTCCGCTTTCCCCAAGCCCTGCGGCGCGAACGCGTGCTTCGCCACATGGCTCTGCAACCAGCCGAACGTCGAGGAGCTGGACGTGGACCTCATAATAGACATATTGCTCTACGACGATACTTCGTGGGCGAATATCCGGGAGTACGCGGAGCCGTTCAAGAAGTGGGAGGAGAGCTGGAAGAGGACCCGCGGCGGCAAGAGAAAGAAGAGCCGCGAGGAACGGGAGCGCCTCGAGTTCGAGCTGCTCCGCGGCGCGCTAGGGAACTGCAATCAGAACGACTTCTACGGTTACTGGTATAGCTTCTGCCGAGGCGGTTGGGTAGCCACCGATCTTTGGTATCATTGCCAGGAGTGTCGTCTCTGCAAACCCAGCGCCGAATGGCACTGCGACAAGCACAACCGCTGCACGTCGGACCGCGTCTGCCCCGACTGCGCATCTACTACCTCGTATCCGAACATGATGCCTTCGTATCCGGATCCCGGTAGTTAACTCGGCGTATTCTCTTTATTTTCCTGTTTGTCGTATAAAAAAAAATCACCGCGGGAAGGATGGACACCGGATATAGACAGCGTGCGTTAGGGATACACAGCGGATTTTTGCTATATCTTATATATACCTTGCATCTACGGTAGCGAGAGTGCATGCATCTGCATGGGAACAGACAAAGCTTTCAGAGCACACACATACAAGGAAATGAGGCCAGATCGATTAGTAGGGCATCCATGTATAAGGGCTAGGGTTGATATTATTAAATTGAGGGTATGGCCGAGATATGAACTCGGCTATTACCTAGTTGCCTACCTACGTACCTCTCTACCTACCTGCTATCTACCTATCGTCTTGCGAACGACCATCCATCCGCTTATGGTTCCTATAACAAAAATCTTTCCCGACTCTTGATAAACCGGACTTACCCACCGACGGGCCGGTATGTTTCTCAGGTAGGTACACTTACTAGGTAGGCAGGTATGTTAAGTACCTAGGTTAGGTAGGTAGGTATCTCATAACGGCACCTGTCTAGGCGCGACGTCCGGATATAGATATAGGTAATAATGAAGTTCAGAAGCGAGGTCGAGAACAGCGACGGAGCCGAGGCCGGCTCCCCTAATGCCTACGAATGTACAGACGTTATAAGTAGGCGAGTACTGAGAACAACGAGCCCACAGCTTCCGGTGGTATTCCTGTAGATTCCTAGGTCCCTGGAAGGACTTAGTGAAGTTATGACCTGGATCTGATTATGCGCACGGAGGGCGGGTTGAAGGAAGCGTTTACACTGAACCCCGTTTCCGACGAGTGCGAGCAGCCGCCCTAGGAGAAAGGGGGACATGTCGACAATTTAACCTTGGTCTCGATCGTCGCCGCGTAGGAAATCAATATTCTATGAAGACTCCTTGTAACGTCCGAGGTCAGGCATAGGCCCCCGATTCAATCACAATCCTCAACAGATCGGATCGGCCGTGGAACCCCTGGATAGTATTTTATCTAGGTTGAATCGTATTAGGAGATAGCTAGCTAAGGTTCGTATTGGCTCAGAGAGACGACGAGAGCTAGCTACCCGCTCTTCGTATATCGTCCTCGATCATCCACAGCTTGGTATTTCTAGCTAAGCAGATTCCGATATGGAAAACCGACGGCTACTTACCCGATTCTCAGAGCGTGTCTGTTCCCGTTATGTTTTTTGTCGAAAGTCAGGGGCTCGCCTGTGAAGATAGAGGATATCTACCTAAGCATCTTCGTACTACTCACCTATGTGGTAGGTAGACTTTCGTGGCCCGCGGGAAAAATACATTTTTACGGCTTCCGCTTCTCCTTAGCGTTCCACCGCGAATCCTCTGTTTCATGGGAATATAATCGAATTAGGATGTTGGGATTATCAACGAGTGTTGCCAAGCCAGCTCTAACATATCGTTCGTTTGTGCAGATCTCGTGCAATAATCTTAAGACGTGCGAGCCATGGACGTCGTAATTGTCGTCTCGATTAGGTTGGGACCCGTTCCTCTATGGGAGATTATAGAGCTATTCGCCATGTATTTCGGAGCTACCGCTTTCGAAGGTTAGGAACCAGAGCCTACGCATCCCAGGCCAACTCGAAGTAAATACACACTCTAGGCGGGCCTGTGGTCCCCTCCTAGGAGCTATATGCTGTTCGAATTCCTAACTCCTACGACGGAGTAGCCGTGGACTTCGAGCGGGTTTGTTTGTATCCCTTTGGCATTCCAGCCGACAAGACTCCGAGGAGCTACGCAAGCTAGGCGGCCCGTGGAAGCGCGATACGCCGCGCGGAAGCGTACGTGGGTCGAGGCGTGAACAGACGTGTTAGAGGGAGAATAGCGGCAGTGGGTGGCACTTGGACGTCGCCAGATCAATCCAATTCGGATATAGGGATGTGCAATATCTCGATTAATCCATCGTAGAATAAGACTAGACCGACCGAAGACTGGGAGGAAACCCTGGTGCTTGGTAGCATGCGGGTCGGTAACCCATGTCGAGGTTTGTCCGTACATACTACCCTACCTTCTCTACGTAATATATGTATTAGACTGTACTATGCAAGGGCATACCCCGGCGTCCAGGTCTATATTGGCCCGGTAGGTGGAGTTTGGGGGTGGCTCTTACGTAGGCCCTGTGTGAATACCTCGGCCAGCCAACCCATCTACTGCCTACCCTACGCAAACATACGTACCTAGGTATGTAGGCACCTACTTGGTATGTATGCAGGTATCGTAGCTTATCTAAGATCTCGTCGGCTGCTTCGGCGTCTGCATGATTGAGGTCTCGGAAAAGGGACGGGGAGGATCCTGGTATATAAGAATGGCGTTGGGCGTCTGATACGACGTGAGCGGTAGATGGGTGTGGGAGACGCGATGTCGATCGAACCCTAGCGGACTTATAGGCAGACATCACGCCCCATAAGCCTGTGTATACGGTATATTATATTATACACCCCGACATACGCACCACCTAGGTAGGTACCTAACGACGGAACGATACGACGTACGTCTGTGTGTGTGTGCGTGTGTGCGTGTGTGCGTGATGAGAAAATCCCTTTCGGTTGAACCAGAGCCGCGGGTCGCTTCGTAGGTCAGCCTGCCGGCCACGTTTCGTTTGTCACTGTTGGTCCGCCTGCATCCTCAGATGGCCAATAAGGAGATGTTCCACGTCGAAGGTTGGTCCTCGTCGTAATTCCAAAAGGGTATGGTCTAGGGATTTACGATGCATTATTCATGGACGAGAGGTATTTTGCGCAAACAACGGCGGGACAGGCAGGGAAGAGCCTTTCTTCGTACTAGATACGTGCGTACCTACCTGCCTGCCTGCCTGCCTGCTTGCCTGCCTACCTAGGTAACTCTCTACCCACCTACCTATACTGCCCGGACGTTGCGGACGTGTAGGAACTCCTAGGCGAGCAGCTCAGGCTGGTTCGTGGATTTGGTCGATCTACGTCTAACCATCGGGCTCTTTAGATTTGGTAATCCTGGCTCGGCTAAGTTTGACGTACGTCCAACAACTAACCACCTTCGCTGACATAACCGGCGTGGCTAGCATCACCATTAGCCCCCGAAAGGGGGTGGGTGTAGGGACTTAGATAGATGAAGGTTGCATTCGTTTTGTCCCTACGTAAAATAGGCCGGCTGGTACGCACGCCTTATACTTCTTACAGGTAGAAACGGCGAAGCAACGATGACCTACGCGTATGTAAGAACCCCCCTCGTATATAATACCTCATAATGGGGTGCCTTAGGTCGTTCCTTAAGACGTACGGCTGAGCAAAAGAAGAAGAGGAAGAAGAAGAGGAGGAGGAGGAGGAGGATCCGAGCGCGTATATTGTCTTCGCATTTATTAACCAACGCTTAAGTGCGAGGCGTCGGAGAAGGGTAAAGGGAGGGGAGACGAGATAAAAAAGGGAACAAGTGTCGACCCAAATATGTTTCCATTGCCATTTCCGTTACGGCTCTCTTCGCGGTAAATTAATCATTCTCCGGCCTTATCTTCGTATGCTTCTTTTTATTCTTCTCGCTCGACGCTTAAACCCTCTTCCCCCGTCCCATACATGGCTCATCATCATACCCAGCCGGTACGGCCCTGCAGCCCGGTACGATCCGGAAAGTCTACGGATACGGACGATATGCAGGTCAGGATCCAACTATACAGATCTCCGCTTCTGTGGCTTCCTTGCGAGCTGCTCGTGCATACCGCATCGTACCTCTCCCCGGGCGACTTGTTTAGCCTTCGCCTGACGTGTCACCGTGCCGAGACGTCCCTGTTCAAGACCTTCTCGGAAGAATTCTTTTCTAGCAGGCGTTTTATGGTTAGCGAATGGTGAGCACCTAATCTACCTACCTGCTTCCCTTGGTGGTAGGGTATCTCCAAAACCCGAGCCGGCCTTCTTCGGGCTCGCCCCGTTCGCATAGGCGCTGACCGTGTTACCTGCCTACAGTACGTGCCCGTCTACGTCGACCTAGTGCACTGTTGCTGCGGGACGGCGCGGTGGGGGACCGTGGTCCTCAGCTCCTTTCCCTTCCGAGTCCTAAAGCTCCCTAGGCGGTTCTATATTACGTATCCTTGATTTCCCTGTCGAGCGCCGACCGCTGACTGCCGTAAAACTTACCACAGATAGTCTGGGATGCCTGATGGACATATCGAAGCACCCTCATCTGTCGAAGTGCCTGACGAAGCTCACCATCGGGCTTGACCGTCTATACAGTAGCGACGCGCTGCCCAATTTCGGGCGTCGAGACTGGGGCGCCGATAACCCCCGCGTCAAGACGGGAATAGAGCCTTACAAGCTAGAAGAGCTCGCCGCGGAGCAAAACTGGCTAGTTAGCAGCGGGCGGCTGCAGCTACTGCTCGGCGAAGCTCTGGGTAGCTTGCCGAACGTGGTTGAGCTTAGCTTGCGGGATGCCCACGCCGTGAGAGAACGGCGCCGTCCCGGATCGAGCGGGTTGATCGTAAGCTACGGTACGGCGGAGGTCTGCCGGCTGACGGGCGTCGATTTCCGTATCGAAGGGTCGCACCTCCACCTGCAGGACCAGTTCGCCGACGTCGTCTTCTCCGCTGCTCTGCTAGCCGTGGCGAGGAGCGGTAGGCGGCTGGGCGCCGTCGTCGCGGACATACAAAAGCAGGACATGGGATTGTCTAGCTCGGCTTTCGTAATCCCGAAGTCGCTCCTGGCGCCCCTCCGGCCCACCTTGCAGAGCTTGCGGTCGCTCGACCTGTCCGTGAGCTTCACCTACGTCCCGCTCGGCAGTTTCACGCGCGGATCTCTCGGGTTCTTGCGGTGGCAACCTCACTACCTATTCTGGTTTCTCGAGCGGACGCCGAATCTCGTCAACCTTCGGGTGAGGTCGAAGGGCCACAGCTTCATGCTAGACGGGGTGATAGAGTGGCTTGCCCGATCGGTAGCGGCGGACTTGGCTAGCGAGGCAACGGGCGAGAAGGCCGAGCGCTCGCACGCGTACGGCGACATATCCGCCAGCCTAGAACGCGTAGCGCTGTCGGATAGGTTCCGGTTCCTACGGGACCTGGAGCTGGGGAACATGATAGCTCCTAGGGAATCCGTCTCCAAGGTCCTGCTCTACTTCGCCGGTTCCTTGCGGAGGCTGCGTCTGGACATGGTGGGAGTTACGGTCTTCCCCGGCGACGACGAGCTCGACAACGACTCGCGGAGCCCCAACGCTTGGACCGCCATGTTTAGAGAGATGTCTGGGTCCGCCGTCAGCTTAGAGGACCTGCGAATCAGTTGTTTAGGACACCACAACGTGACCTGCACGGGTAGCGCCAACAGACACCAAGTCGCCTTCCTGAGATCCGAGGTTGGTGCTCAGTCGGGCCCGCCTGATGGGTTGCTCAACGCCTGGTCGCATGCGAGGAGCAGCCCGCCTATGGAAGATTTCCTCCTCGAGGTTGCGGAGAAGACGGTAATAATCTGTACGAGGTGCAAACAACGGAACGGTGGATATCGATCTTTTGAGGACGTCTTTGGGGAGTGATTAGGAACGGAGACGGGGGCGGCTTGACGACTTGACGACTGGTCTCTACGTCTCTATAGATGCTCGGCCGGTTTCTTATATATGATCATAGACATCGATTGTGATAACTCCGAGCTCTTTCGGCGATTATTACATAGACCTCCCTCCCTCTCTCTCTCTCTCTCTCTCTCTCTCTCTCTCTCTCTCTACGACTAGAGTGCTACTATGCTTGGGATTGGATATGCTACGCTTTTCCATCATAGTTGAGTTGGCGTCAAGCAACGAAATAAGTCCCCGCTACCTAGGTAGGTAGATACTATATACGGTATCTGCCTATGCAACGTACCACGTACTTATCCTTTACGCTGTGGCGATAGTGCTGTCGTGCCACCTAAGGTCGAGGACACCTAACAATAGGTCGAAGCTTTCGAGCTCTCTACTCTCCGATTTTTTTCTTCTCTTCTACACCTCGTCAACCTAATGGATTATCCCCGTTATACGCGTTCCGCCTCCTTTAGGTCTTGAGTTTTAGACAGGAATCTGTTTCTAAACGAGACCGATACCTAGGTAGGTGGTCGCGGTGCTAGAGATAAAATATTGCCGCATCTCGCTCCGGAATAGTGTCGCTTATCGTATAATTATGCGAGTAAGGTTAGGTAATTCGCAGGATTATTTCGAGGAAGGGTTTTTTTATTTATTTATTTATTTCTTATAGCTCGGTAGGCGTCCATATTCGCGACGAAAGGGGACTTGGTGGTATCTTGCTTATCTTCCGACCGGAGATATCGACGAGCTGGTTGGGACGCCCATGCCTCGCTGCAGATCGGCAGGGATTCTGATAACTATCTTTTCCCTTTTTTTTCGGTTCTAGGACGTGAATGGCTGCCAACGCAACGGAAATCCCACGCTTTGTTCGCTACCAACCGGGAGCGCGTCGGTGTGCGGTGCATGCGTGCGGGGATAAGCGCGAGGATCCGGCTGGTGCTGGTGGTGCGTTAAGAGGTGGAGGGAGAATCATCTCAAACTTCTGCTAACGATTAATGTTACTTACATACCTACCTACCTACCCACTATTTCTCTCTCATCTCGGGGAGCTTGGATACATATTAGAAAGATAGCTCTACGTGAGGCCAGCTTATTCGGACGCCCACCCACCTACCTACCTAACTTATTCACCTGTCTGGATACCAGGTACCGGGTAGCCTTTTCGGTTGTTGTTGCTATTATCGCCATCGCTGATAGTGTGGTGCGACTCATGAAATCGAGATGACCCGACTGCCGGCTTCGAACCATGGCGGCATCGATGAGTCTCTCGTCCCGGGGACGGTCCATCTGGTTGATCTTGAACATACGATGGCGACGCGGCATGCCAAGGACCAAAAGGACATCGTGCTCGTGCCGACCCCGTCCGCGGACGCCGACGACCCGTTGAACTGGACCCCGAGGCGCAAGTACCTAGCTTTGGCTTGTGCCCTCCTCTACACCTGGTTCAACGGCATGGCGTTGTCGGTGGTCTACTCCGTGCTCGTGCCCCTCTCCACGGCCCTGTCGGTGACGGAGGGCGACCTCAACGCCGGCACGGGCTACATGTTCCTGCTCCTTGGTTGGGGCCTGCTCTTCTGGCAGCCGTTCGCGTTGCAGTACGGCAAGCGGCTGACGTATCTGATCTCGCTGCTCGCCCTCACGGCCGTCACGGTCTGGGGCCCCTACGCGAGCGGCAACGGCCAGTGGATCGCCAACCGCGTCCTAACGGGCTTCTTCGCGGCGCCTATCGAGGCGCTCCCGGAGACTAGCGTCGCCGACCTCTTCTTCGCCCACGAGCGGGCCACCTACATGGGATGGTACGCGTTCACGTTGGTCGGCAGCAACTTCTTCGCTCCGGTGATTTCCGGGTTCATCAACGACGGGGTCGGCTACCGGTGGGTGTTCCACTTCCAGGCCATCTTCTGCGGCGCCACTTGGCTGTTCTTATTCTTCTTCATGGAAGAGACGAACTACGACCGCCCGACCGTAGGAGTCGTCGCCGAATCGGGCGGCGCGGCGGTCGAGTCCGGTCCGGAAGAGGAGAAAGGCGCGTGTTCGGCGGACCCGTCCGACGCCGTCGAGCGGGTCCCTTCTTCGGAGGGTAGGCCTTCTGCCGCGACGAAGACGTTCTGGAGGAAGATGTCCGTCGTGGATAGGCCGCGGCCGTTCGTGATGCACTACCGGGCGTGGCAGTCCCTCAAGCTACTCTCGTGGCCCGTGGTCTTCTATTCCGGGTTTAGCTACGGGACTTACCTCATATACTTCAACATTCTTAACGCGACGAGTTCCATCATCCTAGGCGGCCCCCCTTACGGCTTCCGCCCGTCCCTCGTCGGGCTGAGCTACGTCTCCTGCATGGTGGGGGTTTCTGCGGCGTCGGCTTTCACGGGCGTATTCTCGGACCGTTTCGTCATCCGCCTGGCGCGCAGGAACAACGGCGTATCGGAGCCCGAGCATCGGCTCTGGCTCTTCGCCGTCTCGACGCTGGTGATCCCCTGCTCGCTTGTCCTATGGGGCGTCGGCGCCGCCCACCGGGTGCACTGGTTCGGCCTCGTCTTCGCCATGGGCACCACGGCGTTTGCCAACACGATGGGCGTCACTCTCAGCGTCTCGTACCTGATCGACACGTATCGCGATATCTCCGGCGACGCGCTAACCACGTGCATCCTCATCCGCAATACTATGAGTTTCGCTATTGGCTACGGGATCACGCCCTGGCTCGACAACCTCGGATACCAGAACTGCTTCCTCAGCGTCGCCTTCATCGGATTAGCGATCTGCAGCGTCTTTCTAGTGATGATCAGGTGGGGTAAGAAATTCAGGGAGATGAGGCGTCTCGACTATTGGCGCGAGGTTAAGAAGAGGATAGATCTAGGATTAGTCCACTAAGGTTGGGTTTTTCCGGTTGGGGGGATCCGACCGACGGAATATCGACGCGCACACCCGCAAGGTAATACGCGAATAGGGTCATTTATGGTAGGTATGGACCAAGTAAAGCCGACTACGTTAACCCGTAATGCGTTCGTCTCTCGGTGTCCGCCGTTATTTCCATAATATAATTCAGTATTTTTTTCCCTTCGGGCTGGCGAACAAGCTAAATCATCTTACTATGCAGGCCGAAGATGAGAGGGTATCTTGCCACGCCGGACCGTAAGAAGATTATCCGCCAAACCGCCAATTCGAAGGATTGCAAATTGATTAAGATGATTTACTTGCATTAGCATTAATACTAATGTATCTGGTGGTGTCCGGTACGTCTCTCCCATGATATTGGATGAACGATTGTTAGCAATAGCTACCCGGTAAGTCGCTTGGTTGCTTAATTACGAGTACCGTCTTAATATAGACCGTCTAGAAGAGATCCTTTGCGTATTATAGCAGCGCTCAGATTTAACCGATTTGAATCTCGGCTGAACAGTTCCTACGTCTACCTAGGGGCGGGCTGGATACCTACCTACGTGCCTAGGCATTAGTCTCAACGAGGAAGTTTGTCCGTAATAGATTTTAGAACCAAACTCGCTTCCAATTCATCTCACTTTTGGTATCGTGACTATTTAGGTACGTGCCCAAAGGAGCGTCGTAGCCGTTGTTCAAAGACGTTCAGACTCAGGCGCTATATTGGTATCGTTCATTTATCGCAATCTTGACTAGCAGGTTGCCCATCCCACCTCGCTGAACAATGATTAAATTATCGGGAGAGCGAGAAAAAAAAAGAGAGAGAGAGGAAAAGACGTCAGCGTAATCCATATCAGGTCCCGTTACGTGGTATGTACTCGTCAAAGATGAACATCGCTCTTTATAACCACCCTCGCCCCAGCTTCCACGTCCGCTACGTTACGAGGCTACCTACTCCTCTTCCTCCTCCCGCTCTTCCTTCGGCGCTGCGGCCGGGGCTGGATCTTCTTCGGTAAGGCACCCTTCCCTGGCCGCAGATGGTGTTGCCTGTTCGAGGACGTCGGTGGCGGACGCTTTGACCGTCTCCGTCGCCGTCTCCATCTCCGTCTCCGTAACCGTGTGAAATACTCGAACAACCTTTTTCTCGGTTATCGTTTCGGTTTCGGTCTCCTCCGACTGCAGCGTCACTGCGCTTAGCCTATTCAACGAAGCCGCGAATGTGCCGCAAGGTTGATAGACGGTGCACACGCTTGCCGTTTCGGCGCCGTTTTCCCCGGCTGCCGGGGACTCGTTCGTAGCTTCCGGTGGTTCCTCGGAGCTCGGCGCGGCCACCGCGGATCTGGCCTCGTATGTGTCTCCCCCCTGGTATGCTTCGGTCGCGTAATCGCTGGGGGCTTCGTCCTGTTCCGGCGCGGCCTCGGTGGTCTCCTGAGAACCGGTTTCGCCCGCCGGCTCCGGTTCCGCCGTGTGTTCGGGGCTCGCTACGTTTGACGCGTCTTCCGAGGCCGAGATAGAAACTATCTCAGGCTCCTCGTACTGACGATGATCTCCCGACGTCGGCTGGACGTGCTCGTCGGCGGGCGCGGGTTGCTCTGCGTAGATCTGCGTGGCTGCTACTGGTTCGGCCACGGGCGTATGCTGCTGAGGTGTGGCGAGGGATTGCCCGCAGATGGATGCCGCGACGAGCGAGCCCGTGGGAGCCTGAGACGTGTCGATGACCTGCGCGCGCCGCACGATTGGGTTGTCCCTCATTCTGTGAATGACCGGTTCGTACGGAGGCTCGGAGGGAGCGGGTGCGCTCCGAAAAGCGAGCATGAGGACGAAGATGCTGAGGGTAAAGATGGCTATGTTCTTGCGGTCCTGCATAAGAACCCTCAAGGACTGCGTTACAAGCTCGGGGAGCGAGGCGTTGTGGTAGGCGCCTCGACGGGATTGTTCCTTTCGGTGAGGCTCTTCCGAGGGCCGTGGTGGTGATGGCGGCGGCGGCGTGTACGAATCTTGGTCCGGTTGGGCCGACGGCTCCCGAGACTGGGCGTGGGGGGGAGGCGGAGACGGCGACGAGTTTCCGTATATCTCGCGGAGTCGTTCTTCGTCTCGCCGGAGACGCTCTTCTGCCGAGATGGGTGTCTCGACGCGAATATGTTCCGGACGAGGCGAGGCGGCCCCGAAGCGGGAGCCCGCCGTTCCGGCTTTCTTCTGGAACTGCTCCTCCGTCCGCTGCGCCGCCTCTTTCGCGCTCTCTCCCTGTTCCTGGTGGGCCGCGGCGAGGCGGACCAGCTCTTCCTGCAAGGCGGGTTCGACGATGGGCTCCAGCTCGACGTCGACCCGCTCCATCTCCTTCCAGCAAGCCGCCCAGGCCCCGGCTCTCATCAGCCCGTTGCTGGCGTAGACCTTGATCCGGAAGACCTTGCCCGGGCCTAGGGAATCGCGTCGGATCTCGCTTTTGCAGGTGCTGCACCAGCGCCGTTTGTCTCCGGTCCTAGACCGCTGCTCGGAGCCCCACTCGTCCTCGCTCTCTTCGTCCTCGGTCAGGGTAGACTCGTTGGCCGGGCCGAGGTAGTGGCCGCACTCTAGGATGCGAGCCCGCCGACGCAGGGGTAGTTCTAGCGCTTCGAGGAGGCGCTCCTCGAGAACCTCATAGTCGTTCTGAGGATGGCCTAGCAGCACGCCGCGCTCGATGACGGTATCGCCGATGCGATCTTGCAGCATCCTCCAGGATTCTCGGAGGGCCTTTACCTGCTCGCTCATCTCGTCGGCCTCGAGGCTGTCGAGCAGGTCGCCCCACACCCATCGAAGCGGCAGCAGCGTGACGTGGAGCAGGACGAGAGGGGCTTCCTTGCGTCCCTTGAAACGCGAGGGGGTGGACATCCGCTTCGGGGAATACTGCGCGGAAGCGGCGGGGGTACCGAGGCGGGAGACGGTGGGGAATTGCCTCTTCGTGGACCTGGGGGAGCCGAGGACCGAAGGCGGCGGCGGCGAAGACATTTGCATGGCACGTACGTCCGAGGGAGTCCGGAAGGGCGGTCGCGGCGTGCCTCTGGCCGTGGGAAAGAACTCCTCCTTCTCGTATTCCCGTTCGTATTGGGAAATGTCCGAGATCCGAGGCGATCGGGTCGCCGTCGTCATGTTGTCCACCTGTTCCCTATGCTTCTTTCCGTGCTCCGGAACGCCCTCGTACGATCCTAGGGAGCTTCGCGGGCTCTTGTCGCTGAACACGTCCTCGTCCGTAGCCTCGTGGTGAGAGCTGCTATCGCCACCATCGTCGGCGTGGGTATGAGGGTTCGCGAATTCGGAATGATCGAGGTCATCGCTGAGGATCGAGCCGTCCCCAAGGTCCTCGTCGTGCACGTCGTTGTCGCGGCTCCCTAGGTATCCGTTGTCCATCTCGTCGTGATGATCCGTCTCTATGCTTGAACGGATATCTGGCTTCTGATTTCCGACCGAAGTCATCTTCGCTCCTTTCTCCGCTTCTTGTGCGTCGATAGCAGTTGGGTCCCGGGTGTGCTCTTCGCTCGTCGGCGTGTTTAGGCAAGAGTGGTCAACGTAAATCTCGAAGTCGTGGTTTAGTCTTGACCTTCCGGGCATCTAGTCCAAACATGCAGGAAATATCGAAGGAGTTGAAAGTCCTGGACGGGGGAGTTTGCACCTCCGGTTTGCTAGGTGGTAATCAGGACTCCGCCTCGCTGAAGGGCTCGGTCCTCAGCGCCTGTTTTAAAGCGCGGGTTGCGTGGGTTCAATGGGTTGCCCGGGTTATGTTGGCGATGAGGTGTATTGGGTCTGCGGGTCGAAAATGCTTTGACTTCGACGAGGCGGTTGGGCAAGGTTGAAAAAGTGATGCAGGTCGGTGAGTGGTTGTGTGGGTTCTTCCAGTGATTGTTGATATATCGTTGCCCGGTCAACCTCGCCAACCACCTAGCCACCCAACCCCCCACCACGACAACTTCGACTTGCCCAATGACTAGTGCCGTCACAATTCAGCACGGATGTGCTTAATCAATGGACTACCGCACGCCGGACCATAAGCAATTTTTCCGCCAAACCGCCAATTCAAAGAATTTCCAGATGTCAGACCCACTTTAATTACAGGGGTACGCTAAATTTATAGGGCTTACAGCGCTATTCTCCCCTTACCTTCAGGGCATCTCATTGTACCTAGGTACCTCGCGATTATGTAATCCAGTATTCAAAAAAGTACGTACCGAAGCATTACTCAATTACTTAGGCAGCTAGGTACCTACCTACCTACTTTACCTACCCACGTACGCATTATTCAATTACAACCTGTCGAATAGCGACAATCTTATACGATTAAATATAATAATCGCTTCAATTAATAATTAATCCTATTTAGAAAGAGGTAGGTTTTAAATAGCTCAGTGGTGTTACGTAAGTGTAATAAGTGTGTAAAACGCGTAAGGTTTATGCGACGAGTTTTATAGCGGTATTGAGCGCTATAAGCCCTATATTTACAGGGAGATTTAGTGGTTGTATGCGCTGTAAGCCCTATAGCTTTAGCGCACCCCTGTAATTAAAGTGGGTCTTCAACTTGAATTTCTAGAAATTCTTTGAATTGGCGGTTTGGCGGAAAAATTGCTTATGGTCCGGCGTGCTACCGCCTTCAATAACTATTAGATTTAGTAAATACCTAGGTTGCCTAGGTAGATGGCAGTTACTTAGGTACCATGCATCACGTGACAACGGGACACACCCCCACCGGGACACCCTCTCACCACCAAAACTCACCTAATTGAAATGTGTATATTTAATTGAATATAAATCGTAAAAATATAAAACCAGGCCCATTAGAAAGTCTATTGAAAGGTGATTCTATAGCTCCATTGAGAATTTCAATTGGAGCCCTAAATCAAAGGCTATAAGGCGAAGAATCTTACCTTGCTTCAGCCTTGTCAGCCTCGTCGTATTTTGACCTTCTTTCAACACCTATTTCAATAATTACTATTTCAAATTAAGTCTAAAGCCTCTGGAGAAGTATGTAGAGCTTTACTAATTAACTCCTTTGTATTTCCTCGAAGTTGATAAGGTTATAATAAACTTTAGGACGTTTCAAAGTGTGAATAGCTTCACTTATATTTATAAGGAAATTATACGCACACCGCGTAGTTTTGGGCTTTATTGAAAGCTTTTTGAAACTTTAGAGGTATTCTATATAACTGTAAAAGTTAATTAAGACTTACTCCTATCAAAATAGCGGCTTTATAAGGTTAGATTTCATAAGGTTTATTAAGGGTAAAAAAGGGTATTTATAAACGATGATATATTCATTAATATTAATGCGTAAATTATTTAAAAAATATTCTAATTATCCTTAAAGTGTATATATTCTATATATGAATTTAAAATGGGTAGAAACCTTTAAAAACCTATAGTTAGAAATATACGTTTTTAACCTTTTTTATATGTTATTTTAACCTTATAATAGCTCTACCAACAGCAATCTATAATAGTCAAAATTAGGATCAGTCGAAAGAGCGGCTTCTATTCTATAAGGGAGAGGAAATTTTATTTATAAATATTTTATATTCGTACGTTGAGAGAAGTATAAAAAGGATGAGTTTTCATGATATTTTAAACGTTCGTTATAAGTTAATTATATAAGCTAAAAACGTATATTAAATTTAAATAAATCATTATATATATTCAAAACCAAGTAGAAAAACACCTAGAACTTTTCAAACAATTTTAAATTTTTTTTTAAATAAAATAAATAAATATAAATATTTAAATACGACGATATTAAAGTAAGGTAAGATTCTTCGCCTTATAGCCTTTGATTTAAGGCTCCAATTGAAATTCTCAATGGAGCTATAGAATCACCTTTCAATGGACTTTCTAATGGGCCTGGTTTTATATTTTTACGATTTATATTCAATTAAATATACACATTTCAATTAGGTGAGTTTTGGTGGTGAGAGGGTGTCCCGGTGGGGGTGTGTCCCGTTGTCACGTGATGCATGGTACGCATCACATTGTCACGGCATCCCACCCGCAGCACGGGGGTTTTTTTTTTTAATTACACTAGGTAGGTATATTTCGAACCCCTTTGTTGTCTTGAGTCGATAAAGGGCGCGGTTGTCGTACGTTGGGAACAACCTTGGGTAATAATACCTACCAGTTACGTTCAAATCATTGACGTCATTTCCGGCAGCACTGCGCTCATAAAAGAACGTTGCGATATATATACCTAAGGTATCGCCCGGGAGGGTAGAGGTATACAAGAGTAACCTGCAACATGGCGGGTCACGTTTGATAGAGACGAACACGAGGTACCTATTCCTTAAGACTTCGTTCCACGTGCCGTAGTAAACGCGAAGCTATAGCCGGCAGGCGGTACATCCCGGCTACATCATTCTCGTCATTTCCCATTTCTGTGTTCGGTCCTGGCTGCGTAGGTATCGTTGCCGGGGACGTATAGGTACCTGCAGTCTTTTAAGTCTTGCGATAGCAATAAGCTTGAGATGTCATGTAAGACAGGATATCGGGTCATTGGCTATAGAGACTAATATTAATATTAGTATCATCTGTAATTCTACGATGTTTGGATTAGACGTCGAGTATGAAGCCTCTCGTCTCGTCTCTTTTAGGCCTCACTATCACTACCTACCTACCTAGGTATGTACCTATGACAAAAGTGACCATCCGTACTATATACTATATAGGTACATGCTCGAGCAGGCAGTCTTAATTTCTTCCCGGTGCCGTGGATCAGGAACTCCGGCCGGGCAAACCGTCTTACCGTGCATGTGAGCTATCTGTTCGTGCAAACATCCGGTAGGTAGGCCTCTACCGAGAAGGCCGCTTACTCTGCAGGACTACGTTATGAGACCTATTTTTGGCTAGGTAGGTAGGCAGGTATGTAGGTAGTAGGTACTTGTTGGCTCGTGACTGGGAAGTGGAAGAACGTGTAACCAAACTCGTTTGCCCAAGTTTCTATGGTACAAACACGAAAGAATAAGCGTGGAGGACCTAAGCCCGCCGCATCACACCAAATAACTAGCTGGGCGCTACCTATCCGGTGTAGGCCTACGTAAGTGGCTTGTCACAGACGACTAGGTAGGTAGGTAGATATTATACCTTAGCCTGCGAGGCCGGGGCTTCAGAAGTATCCGCCCGCTCAAGATTGCCGATGGCAGCGCAGGCGTATTCCCAAAATATGCACGGGGTACGCCGTTCGTCTACGTATCTCGAGCGGTCGTCTTATCTTTCCAACCTTCTGCTCCATTCGTCGGCAACATCTCCTATCTCCTCTAGGAGCTGGGTTCTCCTCTCTTCGGCGCACCAGCTACCCAAGACGGCGCCCTTCGCGATCATTTCCCACTCCCTTATGCTCAGGCCAAACGCTTCCTGAAGCGCACAGTAATTCTCAAGTATATAGCCCCCGAAGTAGGCCGGGTCGTCGCTGTTGATGCTGAACCTGACGCCGGACTCGACCAGCCTCCTCAGGGGAAACGAGCCTATCGAGTCGATGCAATTTAGCTTGACGTTCGACAAGGGACACAAGGTTAGCAGGGTTTTGGAAGAGGCGAGGCGCGAAACTAACGCGTCGTCCCCGTCCGTTAGGGCTCGGACGCCGTGGTCTATGCGTTGCACGTCCAGCACGTCGAGGGCCTGGGTGACGTAGTGGGAAGGGCCCTCTTCGCCGGCGTGGATCGTCCTTCGGATGGCGGACTCCTTCGCCGCGTCGTAGAGGTCCTTCCACGCCGCCGGTGGGAACGGAACCTCGGACGAGTCCATACCGATGGCGGCGAGAGTCCCGTCTTCGAACCAACCCTCGCCTTTCGCTTGCGTGAACGTTTCCATAGCTCTCCCGAGGGGTAGATGCCTCAGCAAGCACATGATCAGCTGCGCGGTCATGCCGAAGTCGGCCTCCGCTCTCGCCTGCGCTCTCTTGAACCCTTCCACGATGGTCGGGAGCGGGACGCCCCGGATCGTATGGGCTTGCGGATCGAAGAAAACCTCGGCGTGGCGGACGTTTTGCGAGGCGGCCTTGGCGAAGTAGGCGTACGCTAAGGTCTCGAAGTCGGATCCGTCCGTCAGAACTGACATGCCCACGTAGTAGTAGCCGAGGAAATCGTCGAGGTTCTCGAATTTCTCGTATCGCTTACGGAGGCATTCCGCGGAAGCGAAAGCCGGGTCGACGGAGACGGGAAGAATAACGCCGTTCTTGGTTGCGAGCTCGAATAGGGTATCCGGCTCCAGGGAACCCTCGAGGTGTATGTGATGCTCGGTTTTCGGCAAGGCCGCGAGAAACTCGTGCAGCGGCCCATTGCACATGTCTAACACGGTCTCCTGAAGTTCGGGGTCTGCCGTACGTCGTCTGGCGAAGCAACTCCCTTCTCTTGCAAGCGCCGAGGGTTTGCAAGACTTTATTTAGATCCGTCCAACCGTTATTATGGATTTTTGAGTTCTTAACCCTCACCAGTTGCATTATTTTTTTTTTCTTTTTTCCCTGTTTTCCCTTTTCTCTCCCTCTCTCTCATTATTCCTAAGATAAATACATAGAGCATCTATGGCATAGGTATAGAGGGGAGCCTATCCCAATTGGACATCATCAATATCGATAGGCGGTCCGGGTCCCTTCCCCCCCCAAGGACGTGGCCGACATAGGTGCAAGGTCGTATTACGTGCCTCTCGACAGTATTTTCCATGTCAACTTTCCACATGTACCTAAGGTACCAAACCTACCAGGTATCTAAATTGGGAAATGCAGTGAAGAAAGCCTGGGACTGTTTTACAACTATCGTTCGGTAGTGTTGTATTGTACATGATAATTCAGAAGGCCTGCGACACTACGTGTAATAACAGCCAGCGCCTTTAAAAAGATTTTTGGTACCTACCGAGGTGCCTAAGTAGATACCTACCTATGTATGCGTCGAAATAACCGCTCGAGCATGATATCTGCCAGGAACAATCTCCCGGCGCTCCCCGCCTGCTGACTCATGTTGAAGTGTAGTATTAGACATGGACGCGGTAGTCCGAAGAAGACCGCCCAGAAAATGACAAAGGAAGTACTGCCCTCCTTCACCTTCACCTTCTCCTTCTCCTCATCCCCCTTCCCGAACTCGGTAGCATCCCGACGGGGAAATAGATAAGGAAAAGGAAAGATAAAGGAACCGTCGAAAATAGGAAGATATAAATAACTATCTGCGTCGTCGATCAGAACGAGGTAAAACTGGATCCCGGTTGGGACACTCCGGAAGATCGCAGCAAAACTACGATGACAGACAGGAGATCGGCGGTTGCGGTCGGCCTGTAATCACACGCGTGCGTGCGATTACTATGTACTGCCACGTTCAACCTTTCAAAAGCTTGGATCTCGGCTGCGATCCCCAGGATAGCCCCGGCTTGATGAAGATAGGTTGCCAGCATCCATTCGGCTACTGCTGCAAGGGGAACGCCGGCCATTGGATATTCGTCAGGGAATGCTTTACTAGGGATCCCGAACCGCATTATGCACTTGCACGTCTCCGCCCTCCTACCACGCCCCCTTTTCGAAGAGTTCGGGATCCAACTCTCGCCTCCTCTTCCCCTAGGCTTCGCGGGGTCGCTCGTCTCTCAGCGACGAGCTAAATCGGTAACGGCACATCGTACACATAGCGAGAAGGGTCGCCGATTTACATTCAGCAGCGGGAGGTAAGCAGATGAAGATACGGCGCCAAGGCTCCTTTACAATACAACGTTAAATTCCCGTAACCTTTGGGTAACCTGCTCCCCGTCGGGACCGAGAGCAATCGTTGGTCCTTATCTGCAACCGCTTTTGAAATTATCCCACACGAATGGCTCCGTTACAAGAACCGTGACGAAACCAGCCCCTACCAGAGCATCGTGGAATTCCGAGTAAAGAAGTCTGCGAATATGTCGCGGCAACAGGCTAGCAAGACTAGCGCTCTGAGTAGTAGGTAGGTATCTATAACAAGAGGGGGTTTTCCCTGTGAGAGCTATGTATGTACGCATTAGAGATCGGCGGCGCAGATCCCCTCCATGTGCCCCTTTACTTCTGCCACGTTTTCCTAATCGCTCTTTTAGACCGGGACGTACGAACCACGGTCCCATACCCCCGAGCGTTATTATAAGGAGAACATAAAAGAGAGTAAAGGGGGGAAGAAAGAAAAGAAAAGAAAACCTCGTGGCAGCGCATGCGCCGCGAGCCTACTTTACCTACCCTACTTACCTACAGTACCTACAATTGACGATCTTCACCCCAGGCGGAAACCCCTAGCACACGTGCGCTCCTCAGCCGCAACGTACGCTAAAGCACCCAGCTGAGCAAGGTAAGAAAAAAGTCGGTGCAAATCCCACGCAGTCCAAATCCTATAGCTTCGGATCTTTTTCTTCTTTCCCTCCCCCTTCTCTTCTTTTCCCCTTAAGCCCCCCTAAAGTTACGGGCGCTGCGGGTGGGTTGCCAATCTCGCTATTCGCTCCCGGCAGGCAAGGTGGTCCGGATGACTGGTGGGCTGGCACTTCGGACCATCTTCCTTTCTCTCGAGGCCATGCCGATGCTGAGGGTGAATCATCTGAGTAACCACTTGGTGGTATTCGATTCTCTTGGTAGCAGAATCAGGATATCAGCAAATGAAAGATTTGCTGGACAGAAGTCATGCATGAATTATCAGTTCTTTTTACAGTGCACTGTCACACTTCAACTCCAGGTCTTGGGTGCTGGTCTTCTTATAGATATTCATGAATCGTAACGCCACGTAGGAGAGATACTATGTTTCACACACAGCATATTGCCTTTAATGCAGTTTCATTATCTGACAAACTGTACGTGGGAAAACTGTCTATCTGGCGCGGCTCGTGTAGGTATGGGTCGCGAGATTGGGTACGCACCGCTTGTCGGTGACTGCCCTGCAGGTCAGTCGCGTGGAGAACCCGGAACGTGGGGTGTGTCAGGCCGAGATTGAAGGCGCGGGTAGGCGCAGAGATAATGCAAACGGCCGTCGGCAAGAAGTTTACTCTGGCTCGAGATGCCCACTACCTACCTAGGAAACTCACTGCCTCGTGGTTTTGTACATATTGCCATGGGAGGTACCTACCTGACGGTATTCAGCTATCCGGTTCCCAGCATAACAAAACCGGGGAGGTTCATGTTTGGCTGCTGTGAAACGGACCGGTCGTGACCTGTCATATTACACGGTACCAGAGGCGGTTCAGGTTCAAGTTTGGTCGACGCAGGTTCAATTTTGGGTCCGGTGTATAATCCAATTGTAGGGGCTTCCATCTCCCATAGTAAGAGATCCGTCTAAAGTTCGGCACGTTCTAGGAAGCAATCGCTATCACGAGCTCTCTTGGTTTTGGTTTTGCGAAGCTGACCGCGGTACCTAACTTACTTTAGGTATACCGAACGGTTGTCTTCTTTCTATGTACTCGATCGACGCATGTATTGTACAAATCCCTCCCCTCCCCGGCGTTTGAGACGTTCGGAGAGAACCGAGAAGCGACGGCCGCGCCAGCCACGCGATCCCAGGAATGGGGACGCTGGGATGCTAGTTGCCCTGCGAATTCTGATACGCATGGAAGGGAGGGGGGCTAACACAAAAATGCGACGCGAATTTAGCCTGGCAAAATAGCGTCGTGTACCTTCGCGAAGGGAGGAAGGGAGCGGGGGAAGATCCGTCTTGCGGCGAGCTACGAAGTACCGGCTCAGAGAATCTAGATTAGATCGCAAGGCATATACCCGCTACGTACGATAGGTAGGTAGGTGCTGTACTTAGGACGAAGGTAGTTTTACCTAGTAATTACCTAGGTAAAAGATAGTCCCTGTCTAGGTACATACTCATAATACCTATGTGTGTCCGATCTGTCGTGCCTGTTCGTCCCCACCTCTTTTCCAAAGGCTAGAGTCAGGTAGGCAGCGAGCGAGTAGATATGTAGGCGATAAATTTCGTGAGCGAGTTTGCCTTGGTCCAAGGATACCGGCTAGCGGAGCTGGGGCCTTATATTTTTATATTTCGTCCGTCGTAAACGGCCCAAACCTCTACGGTGCTATTTTCTTCGGTTCAGACACATAGCACCGACATAAGCGATGTAGGTGGTCTTCAATCTCTGGTGGGGGTGTATCGCAAATCTGCTCAGGAATGAGCACGGAGGCTACGTTAGGTACGATACGATACATGAATCTATAGGATAGGTTGATAGAGCGAATTAGAGATCCCTGATGCAAGCCGTAAGCGTATCTTCCCTACCTAGCCCTGTAACAGATAAATTAAAAATGTGAGTGCCTCGTTTGAGAAGGTGGGTTGTAAGGAATGCTTCTAGAAGACCGAGATGGCTGAGTGATCAACGTCGTTTTATTATACATAGCATCCTACACGTAACGTTCATCCGGTCGGATGTCTTCCGCGCCCAGATTCGTCTTCAAAGTCATCCCTTGGTTAGTTGGGTACGCCGTAAGTTCTCATGGGTTGGCCGGGTTGGTTCTGCTGCGGCAATATGCACGCGTCTCAAGCCACGCTATCTGGGTAGGTTGGTATGGTCGGTAGGTTACCACGTAACGAGTGTTACTGTCACGCTTGCTTCCTACCAACGTTTAACCCCCTCTACGTTAGAACTTCATCTCTTTTTTTCCTTCATTACCTCTAAGCGATTAGGGCAATCTTCCCCCTTCCCCCTTCCCCCTTCCTCTTTCCCCTATGAGTACCGTAGTGATAGGTAGCTGCCCCTTACCTAGCTCACCTTATAGAACTAAGGCTCTGGCTCGGAAGTTAATGAGTTAATGCGTACATCCATATTTTGTACCTATATCGCGAGTCTAATATACTACAGGGACTCCACTTCTGTAACAAACGATGAGTGTGGCGCAAGCATGAAACCGACAGCCCTAGAAGTCGGCCATAATCTCTCCTGAAAAGAAAGCCAAGCCAAGCCAAGGTCCCTTGGGTAACAACTCTTTTCTTCTTGATAGATACCCATTTACTGCGTATTATACCGTAAGGATCTTCGGTGGTTCCTCACCTGATAATTGTTCCCATATATATACGTCCACTCCTCCGTATTCTAAGCGGTTTCTCTCTTAGTGTATGTACATATCTACACGCCTAAGGTTAAGTACATGCTATGATCGTATAATACAGTGTTTATAAATATGAAGCGTTATTTAAACGCCCCGAGCCGTCGGTCCAGCAATGTTTGTTTTTGCCTGTCCACATCCTCGTGCCCACCCACCCATAGGTATCCGGGTACCTACCTAACCTTGCCCTACATACGTCCGTGTAGTGTACTGTGCCCTTCTCTACCTCTATTACTTACATTAGGTAGGTACCTACACTACCTACCCAGGTAGCCATCAGGATTCGTAACTCGGTGAAATGAGTGTTGCTTCATCCCCTGTGTTGTGATCTCGAGAGCTTGCCATCCATCTTCTTGAAAGACTCGGGTCCCCTGACGATCTCGATATTTGACATGCAGCTATCTGCCGATTCCGGTTTAACTTCAGCCTCGATTGGAACCAATAACTTACCTACTGTTACCTGGCGTAACCCCGCTGCTGGAGTCAGACAGGTACGGTACCTACCAGAGCCGAATCCGGTTGACGGATTATTCGTCACTCGTACGTAGACCGACGTTCCGTTTTGAGAAATTCTCAGCTATCTCTAGTAGCTCGGACCAAGAGTTGAGGATTAGCGTGGGATGGGTGTCCGGATCTCCATGATCTGATTGACGGGCTCATACTATTCTACATAGCTGCATAGTCGTTATATGATTGCTGAAGATCCTCCAGGGTTCAGTCACCTTAATACAACTTCGAATCCTTGTCCCTTGTTTTAGCTTGATAACTTGTTACTACCCATCCGCGTGGCCTCTATCCATCCGTATTATTCTTGCCTTTGCTCGAAACAGGCTTCGGTAAAGGGATCTCGGACTTCCCGGTTCCTTTAAAATAGGTACCTACCCAGCGTCGTGACTCGAATAAGATTGACTACCGGTCTTCGGGCGAAATGGCAAGGGAATAGAACGTGGATCTGTTTTTTACATGGGCATATTCTCTTAGAAACGCATATGAAGGTTCTCATAAGAAGCCGTCGCCGCTTGGGATGATTCGGATTCGCTTAGAACGAACGACGAGTTTCTAGATACGCGGACGGGAGATTCTTGAGACAATGTCTTTCCTTACCTAGGTAGTGACATATTGTTGATATCAGCTGCCGTTAACTTCCGGGGTCTTCGTAATTATACTTTAGGTGAGGTACGTAGGGTAGACGGGTACTGAAGTAAAGTAGGTACGATACCCGTTACTTACCTAGGTCCGAATCTGAACCGTCATGCGCGTATACCTAGGTAGGTAAGGTATATTCCTGTTCGCGATATATAGCGCCCTCGTGCGGCGCCGTTCGTATTGGCTATCCCGTCGCCCACGGCTGGGGTAGGTTCTTTCTTTGTTAGTTGGCGTCTTAGTTGGCGTCTCTTTTCGGTGGCTGTTCAACGTTCTCTAGATCTCTGAACGTCTTTCTACGCCGCGATGCAGCCATCTACGAAGTGTATAATATATAACGGCGCTTGACGCCGTCAGGCGGCACGGTTCTCAGCTAGGAAACCCGGTAGGCAGAATAGTAAGTTATCAGGCGTGTGCATCAGCATGGCTTCGGTATAATTTGCTGTCTGGGGGGCTAGGGTTATATCATCTGTCGGTTGCTCGCACAGCATTTTGTTTGCGGGTAGAAAGCTTCGTCGAGCGTCGACCTAGGTGCGGCCGTGGCAAACAACGGGGAGACGAGAGGTCCCGTGCTATCGCGTAACGTCGTCTTCTGCCTGCCTGCCTGCCTACCTGCCTGTCCGTCCATGGGAGCGTGATGCATAATTCGACCCTTTGGTCTATTTGGTACGGGACGGGACTGGGCTTGCCAGGACGGAAAACTCCATTGTACCCTGCCTCTTCGGAATCGTCCCTCAATCGCGCGGACAGGGATCTCCAAAGCTGGTAGGCTGTTATGCAGGCTGCGTACTATGTATTATAGTGTGATCTCTTTGCGGCACCTTGCATGTTCCCCATGCCCTTTTCGACCCCGGCCAGATTACTACAGTCGAGGCCGAGGGAACTTCCCATGTAAAGCGTTAGGGCTATCACCAGGACAAAACGTGCCTTGAAAATGACCAGATCGTCCGGGATCGCTAACTCGTTCGAGAAAGATTGAGGGGCAGGCTAGCAACGGTCGGTTCTTTCGAGCCGGGAACAGCCATGGACCGCCATGGACCGCCAAAAGAACGCCACGGGGTTGGGTAATGCCTATTAGCTTGTGACAGAATCCCCTCGTTTGTTTTTTATTATTATTTTTCCTCCCTCGTTCGTCACCTAAGCACGCCTCTTCGTTTATCCGTCTGACTTTTCGAAGAATCAAAGAGAGAGAGAAAAAAGGAACTCATCAAGTCCAGCGTATCCGAGGCGAGGTATCGAAATCGGCAGCGCGCGACACGCATACATACCAACCTACCTACATACCTACATGGGTGCCAATTGCTCGGAGTTTATTAGTTTAGCTTAACCAAGCGATCATGTTACATCGGTGTGAGCACGGAGAGCGTTCGATCTTTGGTACGTTTCAAACTAGCTGTCGTTAGCGACCATATTCAACCCTGTCGCGAGCCGTTGTCCGCCGGTGGGACGCTCCTCTTTTCATATGCCAGGTTTTATTAAATACGTTTAGAGAGAGAAAACAAAGAAATCGATCGGGTCACGGGCTCACAGACGATTTGTCTGCCTACAATAGGTGGCTACCCACCTACCTACCTACGATGTACAATACACTACATACCTACATGTAGGTATTTATGCAAGCGTAGGCATACGGGTAACGCTCGTCTGGTCTTAGCCACGCCCGTCGAGAGCCGTTAAAACACGACGGGCCGGCCGCTGCCGCTCGCCAGGGAAACCCCTACAAGTAGCATAGGTGTTATTACTGCGCAGTGCATATATTTTACCTCGCACCGCTTCTAGCTAACCGGCACATAGCCCGTCGCCAAGTTAAGAAGCTGAAGGACCGGGGTGGTGCCGGCGAATGATAGCGGGAAATATAATAATAGCGACGTTGATTGGGGATAGGGAATTTGACCTAGGTAGCAGAAAGGAGGAAAAGAGGACGTAGGGAAGAAGAGTGTACATACGCACGTACGTACATACACGCTTACTCCCTAGGTAGGTTCCGAATGCACATCATGCAACCCGAACGGGCCTTGTCTACCTGGCACACCCGAGAGGGAGTGCCGACTCGCCAGCCAGTCCTACCTAAGATATCCCACGCTAAAACGATGCGCTGCTTTGCTACCTACCTACCTACCTACCTAAGTACGGTACAGCTTTCCAGTGTGGAGGTTGCATAGCCTAGGATTCTTACATGGCTAGGGCAGGCCAGCCGAACCGACATCAGGATGCCTACCGTAGCAGGGAAGCGCTGTCGCATGAATGTATGTAGGTATGTACACACCTTACATAGTTCATATTTAGCATCAACCTGGGGGAAAAGGGAGGGTTCCTCTCACAAGCCATCGGCCTCTTGCCCAAGCCAGAGAAGACGGGCACCCTCCTTGCGGGAGCGACGCATCCCCCAAGCTTGATGCGCTGCGGTACGTTATGTAGAATATCCGCCCACCTACCTATGCATGTATGTAGAATACGATACAATTAAATACGTTCTGGTTATGTAGGCCAGACTACGGACAGTAGTTGAACTGAGGCCGAATACCTACCTACCTACCCACCGACTTTACCTTATGTATATGCTTCCTTATAACACCTGCAATATAATTATACCTAACCTACCTACCTACATATATCTACCTACATATACATTGGAACCTCTGTTAAGCCCTTTTGGAGCGGTTGCCCGATTCGCCATCGCGGCTTGCCCACCCTTGATCTAGCAAGGTCCCAGGGTTCTACCACAGTATGGCGACCTGTGCTTATATTAGGGTCAGGCTAGGGCCCAAGCCGGCGGCCCACCTACATGCGCAGCTCGAAACACCGTAGCTAGCTGCCTTTTTTTTTTTTTTTTTTTTGTTTCTACTTACCGTCGACGAGTTGTCGTCCAGCGCTCTGCTTGGTTTCCATTCCCTGTAACTATTTGCAGGGGTCCTTAGTACATAGTGGAAGGATTCGAGTTCGACCCCTCCAGATTATATATTTCCGATTTTTGCTTCGGCGCCGGACCAGGGCGGGAAGACCTAGATGGATTATACACCTGCGTGCTAGCGGCAGTAGCCTGTCTATCGACGGATTTGCCATCGCCTTTTCTCCTCAAATCGCAATCCTCTCCGGGACTTTTACTTGCTACTCCCCCTTCTCCTATTACCGGCTGTCCTCGAACGCCAGACAACACATTTGCCAGACCACCCGTCGTCGTCGTCGCCCCTCCCCCCCGGGAATCCCTCTTTCAAGTAACACCACATGAAAACCCCGTATCGTAGTTATACTATCTATCCTTTTACATTTGCGCATGATCGTCGTCGCCTACTGGCGGGCTCACCCTTCACGTTTAGATAACTGTCCTCCTCTCGACACTATTTTTGACGACGGAGGAAGCCTCCAGCCTGAGCTAAGAATGCAACAGACGGTTTTTTTTTTAGATGCTAGATCGCGACAGCTATAGCGCTTGTCGAGACTCTGTTTTCGTCCGTCCATTCGTCTCGCGTAGCCCTAGGGAGCGCCCCCCCGCCGGAGCTGGTGTTGTTGGGTGTTCGAAAGCCGTCAGAGAGGGCGGACTGGGCAGAGAGGGCCAGAACCGGAACGAATTCGTCTAGTAACACAACGCTGCTGCGACACCGCAAAAAGGCAACTAGTCTCCTAAGATTCATCGAGACCAGCTAGGGCGAGGGTTTTGCACGGGTTAGGCTCCGACCCTGCGGTCTTTGGTGCGAGGTATCCAGCTCCAATCTCCTCGTCCCTCCGAAAAGGAAAAGAGAAAAAAGAAGAAGAAACAGAAAGAGAAGAAAGAAGAAAAAAAAATTTAGCCCATCGCATGCCGTATGTTCATCATTCCAGGTCAGGATAACGGTGGAATGGTGCTTGGGCACTGTTCTGATACTTGGCCGTCCGCGAAAAGACGACCGCAGCACAGCTCTCTGCATGTTCCTTGAGCGGTAACTCTCCCCAGAAAGCCGCCCGACTGGGGAGAGCCCGATCCGAGGAGAACTCCGCCCGACCCAACCGCCAGCAGTAGCTTGGCTCTGGAGCCTTTTAAACAATGGCAGCGTCGTCGCACAACCCGTTTCCTCGTTCCCCCAATCCGTCTACGAGGTCGTATGATTCATCTTCGGTCTCGTCAGCAACCTCGCCTCGCCCGCAGGTCCAACTCCTAGGCAACTTGATGGGTTCTAACGCGAGGTCTAGTACGGCCCAGGCGCAGCAGCACATAGGAATTCCGCCGTTGCCTCCAGCGACGCAGACGGGGTTCCAGCCGTACACGCCGGTGACGGCAACTTCCGTGATGGGCCGGGATTCCCTACCCCGACCGAGTCGGTAGCGAGCACTCGGGACTCTCCAGCGCGCAGCTGTCCGCCAACGTCTCGGCCCAGAAGCGAGCCTACCGTCAGAGGCGGAAAGATCCAAGGTATGTGACCCGGCACCGGTGTTTGTTATCTTATGCGGGTTCGGGGCTTTGCGGATGGGATAGATTTGGTGGAGTTTCCCAGTTGACCCTATTCTCTCTCTCTCTCTCTCTCTCTCTCTCTTTTCCCTTGTAGAAATAAACCCAACGCTAACTTCTGGGTACGGGGTTTTGGGAGGATGGGTGTTGGCTTTTCCAAAGCCCCTCTCGGCGATGGGAAAGCCAATCCTCTCTCCTCGACGCCCTGTACGCATGTATAAAGCTGCGATGCCTGTCGGGAAAGAAAGGTCAAGTGTGATGCTACCGAGACGACTAGCTGCTCGGAATGCTCGAGCCGCAACGTCAAGTGCCAATTTACTAAAGAGACCAACCGGCGGATGTCGTCCATCAAGCAAGTGCAGGATCTCGAGAAGCAGATAGAGAGGGTACGGAGAGAGAACAGCAACCTGAGGCGTGCGCTTTCCGAACGGGGCGAGAACATGGACGTCGACGCGGAGGGAGCGGAGCAGCTGCCGCAGCTGCTACCTCCGGACCTAAATTCCGAGCCCAGGAGACGGAAGAGGACCGCTTCTCTGTTGCAAGATCCGTCCAGGGCGAGGGCAGCTTTCCGAAACTTCTCGAGAGGCGTGCTAAAGCCCCCCGCGCCTTTCCGACAGCCCCCGACGGCCGTCGCTGCGTTCGACCATCCTAGGCCGCCGCTGCCCGCGAAAGCGACCGTGGATAAGCTCCTTCACGCTTATTACGGAGCGGCGCATATCATGATGCCGATGCTACATTGGCCTACGTTGCAGCACCAGGTGGAAGAGCTCTATCAGAATACTACTAATCCGCAGCGGGCCCCCGTCTCCTGGCATTCCATGTTCTTAGCCGTGCTAGCGATAGGATCCTTGTTTAGCAACGACCCGTATCCCGACCGAACGCTGCGGGCCGGCGAGTTTCTGGAGGCGTCGCGGAGTTTGATAGACCCCTGGAATGACGACCTCGACCTAGATAACGTCCGGGCGTCGTTTCTCATCTCGCTCGCCCTGAACGAGATGAATCTAAAGTCGGCGGCTTGGACTTGGTTAGGCAGCGCCGTGCGGAGCGCTCAGGACCTCGATCTCCACCTAGAAGTGTCCGGGATCCGCTCTAGGGTCGAGGCGGATATGAGGAGGAGGGTTTGGTGGGCGATATATACGTTCGACCGAACGCTGTCCCTAGAACTCGGGCGCCCGTTCATGATCGACGACGCCGACTGCGACGTAGCCCTCCCCGAGCCGTTCGACGATCACTTCCTCCACACGGAAGGCCCCATGCCCCCTCCTAACGCCGTACCCCTGACCCACTTCCTACACGGCATCGTCAACGTGGTGCGGTGCTTCTCCGCCATGAGGAAGGCCTTCTCTAACGCGGTGATCGAACCGCCGCGCCTCGCGTCCTTCGACGGCCATTTTGCCGCTTGCCAGAAGATGTTTCCCGAAGCCTACGAAGCCAACAGCGCTTCTCTGGTCGCCCCCCACGTGCTGATGCCTCTCGCGCACCTCCTTAGTGCTCGGCTGCTCCTGCATCGCCATAACCTAGCCCCGGGCTGCCCCCCGGAGGCCCGAAGCGACGCGGTTCAGCAATGCAAAGTCACGGCGATAGAGACGGCGAATCTGATCGCCCGGACCAACGCTACGCTCGCTGATACCGCCACGAGCCTTCTCGTCACCCACGTCTTCCGCTCTACGTTATTCCTGCTCCTCACGGGCCACTACGAGTCGGCTTCTACTTGTCTAAGAGCCCTCAAGTCGATCGACGTGCGGCGGGACGTCGCTATCCCGTGCGGGCGCTTCCTATCGTTCTTCATACAGATCCTAGGAGCCAAGCAGCAGGAACTATCGGCCGTCCTACCACGATCGGCTACGCCCGGTTACCCTCCGCAGGCGGTTTTACCGGACCCTAGAGCCGTCCAGGAGGCGCTCCTGAAGGATGAGGAACTCTTGATATACGCGAGCGCGGATATGCAAGCTAGTACCGAGACGGCTTGGGTCTGGTACGGGGCAGAGCGCGAGGCCCCCTTAGCGATGCCTTCGTATTCCGCTAGGGGTGGCCTGGCGCACCCAGATATCCGAACAGGTCTGAGCGCCAAGGAGAGGGAGGACTGGGGAGGATGGGACAGCCTGATAGATCTTACTAGGAAACTCGCATCCGGCGCAGCGAGCCCGGCGTCGGGCTACGTCCCGAGGGCACAGACGCTTCCGCCCATCAAGACGGAGCCGGGAGCAAATATGCTAGGGAGCGGCGCGGCTGAAGTCGGAAGCAACAGAAATAGCCCGACCGGAACGGCCTCGGGGAGCCGCAGCACGGAGAGGATCAGCATCGCGAATATAATCTAATGAAAACATAAGTCACCCGCCTACGCCTTATCTGTTCTTGGGAGGACGGTTATAACGAGGAAAGGGGGAGAAAGCCGCCGGAAGATACCCGACGAGACCACGAATTTGACGAGCGAACGAACGAATACCCGTTTATTCTTTCGCATGGGGGAGGGGAGGGAGGCGCTCTTGGGTGTTCCGTAACGCATCTGTACGACTGTATTTTTATACCATTCTTTGCATCGCTACGGTAATACCCTTTTCAATTTTCTTTTCAATTTTTTTTTCTTCACGGTGGCGGTGCCAGTAGACGTAACATGTGTTAGGGGCTTTTTGTTTTTATCACTATTATTTCCTGCGACTCCTGTCTGCTTCCATCCAGCTCTACGGATACCTAGAACTCTTTGAGGCGCACCCGAAGACGCGCGAATGATACCAGATTTCTGTACTGTCGCTACTGAGGTTCATTTTCTATTTACCTGCTTTTTTTCTTCTTCCTTTCATTCTACCCCCTTTCTAAGGGGACGCTCGACGTACTACGTCTAAGCCAGTCAGGTTCTAGCGTATGTTGGTCCCCAAGGAGGTTAATTAATCGTTACATGTCATGAAATATGTCGGGGAGGCCCGGGAGGCTTGGTTGGGCTAGGAGAGCCCGGTTGGAATATCGTTGCGTTTGCGTTTAAGGCTGGACGACGCAAGGTCACTGACGTTTAGCAATCATATTTCGGCCTGGAATGCACTGGGAGGGGGATATAAACGAGAACGGGGTTGGATGGATCGCGGCAGATTCTCAGCGTCGTAATAGGCTCTATACCTAGTCGTACATGCATGATACGTGTATATGGCAGCCTCTTGAACATAGGTCACGCTCGCGTCGACTATAACAACTAATGCACTTCTCACTCTGTCCGCCGCCGTTCCGTTGCGAATGTTACCGCGACGTGTATAATACCTAGGAGCATACGGGTATAGTAGACAGGCCTCATATACCTATCTGCAGTTTTGGCGGTCTAGCCGCAAATCACCTTCGCGCATTCGATACGTTGGGTACCTACCTACCTAAGTAGGTACCTAGGTAGGTAGTCATACGTTAGATTCCATAGGCCCATGTCAGCTTAGACTAACTGAATAACCGATATAACTTACTAGACGCGTGCCAGGCTTCTTGAAGCCTCGTCTGACACTCTTCCATGTGTTATTTATATGGCGGTAGGGCTTGATATGCGCTTCCATAAGACTAAAATCTCACAGCATCGGTTCTAGGCGAGCTGCCTCGGCCTCAGCTCTATTTGCGTAGGTAGTCTCAAAAAGGATTCTCGGTCACCCGTCTGCTAAGAGGTTTATACGTGCGTACGCAGCCCCGGTCAAAGATAGATAGATAGTCGCCGTTATATACAACTTGGGATTGGCGTGGGAGCGTATGCCGTGATCGTCTAGCTCGAAATCTACCGGGACCGAAGCAGAGGGTGATCGCTTCTCTCGACCCAGTTCCGCCCGCCGAGGGGGTCGCCGCGAAGGTTACTCTATAGGTGCGCCCCTAGGGCCGTTGTCGGCTATGAGGGGTTTTGATGTGTTAATGCACGTTGGCGATGACCTGCTTTGGACGCCCCCGTTGGACGACGCAGACGGGGACAGGTGACGGAATTCCTTCGATGAGCCTCTCATTGGTAAATGCATGGTGGAAGGAGTTCTACGCTACACACCCTCCTGCGAGACGCAGAATCGTGAAACGGCAAGGGTGCCGGGTTGCGTTGTTCTTTTCTAGTTCGACTACCAGGATGTTTTGTTCAGCTCGATATTCGGGGTGCTACCGCGGCGCCTCGAGCCCGATAGGAACTTAATACCGCCACCTACCTACCTACCTAGGATCTAGATTCCATAACAAATCGAGCGAGGCTGCTAGGCCGGCCACGCGCTATTGAGAACCAGCCCTGCCAAAAAACAGCGTGCCGTTATACGGTTAGCCTGTCGTTCTACCTACTTCAGTAAATCGGTACTCACATCCTCGGATAAGCCCTTACCGAACCTCGACGACCCCACAGAAATATGTATATTCAAGTAGCTGTAGCGGTGGATATCTATGGATGTAGTATCGCCTTGTTAGAAGGTGTGGAGCGAAGATTTTGAGAATACCTACACGAGGCGATCAAGCGACACATGCAGATGTCCGTTATAGGTTTCTTAAAATAGCAATTCTCTCTCTACATACTACCTCTCCAGCGCAGGCGGCGAATCCTAGCATACTAACCGGCAAGGTTACAATTTTCTCTCGCCGAGAATGCCTGTCGGCTTAGCACTATTCCTAGCGTATTTTTACTCATTCCCAAGGAGACAGATCATACTGATTCCCTCCTGTTACCATTACACGTTTCACTACCGGCGTCGGCCTTTTCAACTCCACGGAGGCTAGGGTGTGATTGCAAAAGACCAAGCACTTTCTCGTAGGAAACGTTTCATCTAGGTGTCTACAATTAGATACCTAATGTTCCCCCGCGCGGGTCATGTTTCTAGACAGAGCTCTACTAGCATTTACTTATGTTGTATACCAGATTTAATGCTATTCCGTCGACTAACCTTATTCGGGGGCCCCGTGTTGTTGTTCCTCGGTCGACGACAATCGGCTAAGAACGAGAGCAGGATTATAAGGAATGATGCGGATTATACTTAACAGATGTCATCTAACGAGTTTACATACCTACAGACGAATTTGAATCCGTATATCCTACCGCTCAACCCCTAGCTCACGTGCCCTTACCACTACCTAGTATACGCTAAGCCGGGGCAACCCCAAGTTTTGCGTCGCCAAATCCCATAAATGGGTAACAAAGTGCGATACTATTGTGAGACGTAGTACTCTTCGACACAGATAGCTCTCGGCCGCGACATCTCAAGAGCTCAAAGCACGAGGCTATTGGGCCTACGGAAGCTGACCGACGGTGGCAAGACGTATGATATAACCAGGTGCAATGTTACGGGTTACACTGCGCCTAAGACCGCATCTAAGGATCGTAGAATTAGCTCGACATGGGTAAATGAAGAAGATGGAATGAGTGCCATGTAGCCCTTACGGTTGTGCTAAGTCGGCCGAGGCCTAAGCATCTAGCCCCCCGTAAGAATAGAGTCGTAGTCTTCTACTGGCTACGGATCCCCATATCAGACGATCGGTGCTGAAAGGAAACGAGAGAGCGTGGCTATGGTTCCGAACCATCTATCCCATCGTGATATGATTAATGAGATATCTAAAGTAACACGGCTGCCCCTATAGCGTACAAATGCATAAGCCTTAGCTTGTACGATTTACCGATATCTTGTAAACTCCTATATACTATACTAGGTAGGTACTAGCTTAGGTAGGTTACAAGATAGAGGGTATGCCGAATCAAGTTTACGAATTTTCTAGAGGTGGTACGGTTGATATCTATAGATAATCCTCCAGGTACCTACCTACTAAGGATCTTCATTCTTTTCTGGGATCGCGCAGGATCGTTGGTCTGGAGGCATACCTAACTCCCTTATTACTAGGCCCTTTTCACAGGTGGTGTCTTGCCCTACCAGAACAGTAGTCGATAGCTGAAGGCAAAGGAACACGACGTGTCAGCGGCTTTGTGATATAGATATGATACCACTGAGGAATATGTAATAGGTACATAGGCGTACGATAATGACCGATGGCTACGTTATAGCAAAAGGTTGAGGGCGAACCTTTTTGGGATAGGTACCGAAGAGGATAGAAATTCGGTAAAGAAAAAACTGGCCTTCTCGAGAACTACTTCCTCAGTTGGATTAATGTGCGTAACGGGTAAGATTATTGATTTGGGTACATTGATGAATTTAGTCATCGTTCACCTCCAATTAGGGGCTACGCAGACCTGGATCTCTGGTACTGGAAGACCTCGTATGTCCCCTTTACTTAGTCCAGTGGGGACGAACAATCAAATTCAACATTAGTTACCGCCCTCTTTGCGGCACTATATTGATACATACGTGTTTGCTTACCTATCCTTGATGCTGTAGGATACCTACCTAGGTAAGTATCCGTGTGCTTCTCCGATCTCACTTAGCTAGTGCTATAAGGCAGGCCGTTAAACTTCACCTTAATATATCCTACCTACCTGTCGGCGTCAGTTAAGACGGCGGGATGATAAGGAGAACGTAGGTGCAGAAGAGCGCTTACGAGACGAACGAAGATTGCCCCGGCCCTGCTGAATGACCTCCAGCTCGTACGGTTATCATATGAGCCGTTAGAAACCAAATAATTACAGGCTGCGATGACGGAAGGGGGGGGGGGGAAGGCATCAGGCGCCGACTACGCATACAGCGTGGCATACCGCAGGGTTTGTTCGTTTATACTGCCCTGGTTCGGGAGCGTCCTCCTGCACCCCTAGTTGAGGGAACATAGGGCGGGAAGATAACATTCAACCACGATCATCCGCGCCCGTGAGTAATGAGGTAGGTAGGTATGTTATTAGCCTAGTAATACAGGAGTTTTGAGTCTACGGGGCGAGCGGGGGCAATTGCATAGGGTCACCCAAATATAGCTGCCCCCGACGAAGCCAGCCGGTGGTCGTCGGCCCCCTATTCGCGTATAACGCACCCTCAGGTCCTATCATACGTCAAATCTCCCTTCGTGGCCTTCGTCGATGATAAGCCACCGCATCGGAGAAGTAGGGGGCACCGAGTACGCGATGATCAGCGTCTTCCTCTGGCCAGGTCCCGTGCTACGGCCGACAAAGTCGCGAGTAGCGAGGATGCTGGAGCTCTGCGCGGCGCAGTCTACGAGGCGCCGCTCAAGAAGGGCGTCGTTGATTGACTCGGTGCCCCAGGCGATGTGGTGGAGGCGAATGATATCGTTGCCGGCGTGGCCTTGCGCCTCTAGATCGGCGAGGCATTTTGCGAGGCCCACACCAGCGGCCTCGATCGTCTTACGTTGCCGTTCCCCGCTTGTAATTGCGGTGGGCGTGTCGCGTTCCTCGACGATGCTCCTTAACCTCTCTTGAGTCTGCTCTAGATCATCTTCGAGCGTGGAGATTTTTTGCTTCGCCTTCCCTAGCTCCTCGCGCGCTCTTCTCGCATCATCTTCCCAGCGCTCGCATTCCTTTCCGGCCACGCGGAGTTGATCGATGATACGTTGCATAATCTGAATCCGCATGTTGTATAGTTGTATAAGGTCCTCCGTAGGAGTTACTAAGGGGGTATCTTCCGCTAGCTCTTCTCCTAGGGCATAATAGGTGAGAAACGCCTCTCATTTTCGACGTGGTAGTTAAAGGCTGATACGTACGATGGAGCCCCTCGCTTGATCTCCAGCGCGGCATCACGAACGTTGACGCGGCTGACTTGGGTGGCGGATCGACGCGAAAGAGCTGTACTTGGGGCCCGTGCTGCGAACTTTGGCTTTCTGACAGCCGTGACTCCAGTGTTTCCAAGATACTTGCTCGATCTAGTTTGGTATATCCCCTGGTTTCCATCGTCCGCCTTACCCTGGATCACGTTGCCGCTTGTCTAGGATGGGCTGTTGGATCCCCGTTGAAATTTGCACCAGGCATATAATACCTTTCAAATCCTCTCACTGGTGAGATGCACGAGTTGAGGTGTCTTTTAACAATCTCAGAATCGCCTCATGCGCATAGCTACGACCCAAGATGAGGAGCCGCGCGAATGTCGCCCCTTCGCGTGAACGCGAAGCCCTACGGGCCCGGTGTTTTCTAACGGGTCCTTTGGTGAGCCTAGGTGACGCCCACTATTAGGGTTAGCTAAAGTTCCTTCTCTACTTCTCCGGAGGGTAGGTTTCTCTCCGTAGCGATTTCTTCGCCGTTGAGGGAACGATGGGGTCCCGGGGCGGGCCCTTGGAAAGAATTTATCGAGCTAACAGAATACGTCGGGTGTGTTGTAGATAAGGACACCTCCCCCCAGCTACCTACCTACCTAGGTACCTAGGCACTCGGGATATTTCTATACCTATTGGCTCGAGATTTTGTTTTCGGCGACTTATAACCTTTATTGTCACCAAGGTTGATGTGCTTAACCCGCTTACCGTTGGCTCAGCTCGTTTGATTGTCATTTCGGTGCTCTCAACTATTGGTCGCAGGTAAAGGTGCAGGTAGAGAATGACGTGTCTGGTTCCTCTCTCCGCATGGCAATTACTTGAGTCGCCGAATTTTCTTTCTCGGGGTTGGCTGCTTTTTGGTGAACCGTTCCTCAGCCAGCCGCTCGGCCTTTAACATGACAGATATGGTCGCCGACTATAGTCGCGTCCCGTCTTGGTTTCATTGTTGCCGGATTCCGCTGCAGGGGATATACAACATTGGTAGGGATCGTCTAGCTGTAATCAAGCGACGTATAGAATGAATCCGGAACCCGCTTTAGGTGCTTGGAGTTATGTATGTCGAACGCGTTCAGGAGAGGCTACTATATGCCTACTAACCTACATAGGTACCTGGTAGGTAGCTTTGAGGGCGGCCAGGTAGGACACGGTAATGGGCTGAATGAAATCAAGGCCGCAGGGGCTTATAGGTAACTACCTACCTAGGTACATACCTTGCCTAGGTAAGGGCAGACGTATAGGAGCAGGCTCTAGACGGGCGTCTACACCCTTATACAACCAGGGCGAAGCTGAGCGGGCTTGCCCAACCCTCGACCCGAGTACCTAATAGACGTACGTGCTGCTTTAATACCCAGGTACCCAGGTATGGACTTGTATGGGTACTCGTAAGACGCCAAATTAATGAAACCCGAATTTTGATTAGGTATCCGGAATTGGATAATTAGAAGCCTGTGATCTATAATATGCTGGTAAGTTATGGGCACATGTTATTCCTCTCTGTGTCCGAACTAGGGACCTCCGAGCAGGTGGGCATCGATTTGAAGTTGCGGGCTCTGCGCGCGCTGGCGTGCTTACCCCTGAGCAGTGACGACTCAACCCCTATCTCTCGAAAAAGTCGAAACCCCGCTGACCTTTCGCAATATAGTAATCTAAGGCTAAGTCTGTCAACATTACCACTAAAATAGCGCTTTAGTCTTCCTCGTGCGCTCCCGTCAAGGGACCAGCGAGCCCCTGCATGCGTCGGCCGAGGAGGTCATCCGAGCTATCTAGCTTAACGATGCTCTTAGATTTCTGTCCGAATCCGGTTCGGCCGTTGGACCTCTTCTTCTTCGAGTTTCCATTCGGCTTTTCGGCGCCGGCTGCCTGTTCGTCTCGTTCCGGGCTGTCTGGCTTCGTCTTGGGCCCGTTGGTGACGGCCCGGGATCGCATCTTGGTCATATTTATCTCGAGCGGCCGATCTTCGTCGCCGCTGGATTCGGCGGCCCGCGCGTGATGGCGCTGCGGTCGCCCACGTTGTTGTTGTTTTTGTTGCTGCTGCTGCTGCTGTTCCCGCCTCGTGCGGGCCTCTGCGGTGTTGAGCAGATCTACCGCCCACCGCGCGCAGCGGTCGATCAGCTTCCACGCAGGCGGGTAAAGCGACGGAAACTGCGTGAAGCCGTGGCTGATTCCGGGGATCAGGACAACCTCCGCCGCGTCCTTCTCGTCGAAGTCCGTGATATCGTCCAGGTCTCCCATACCCTGAGAGCTGCGCCGCGAATGGAAGGCTTGCTTAACGCGGCGTAGGCGGCCGGCGAAGATCACCGTGTCGTCCACTAGAGGATCGCGCTCGCCGGTCAGGAAGTACGTCTTGGGGAATTTCTGCAACAGAAAATCGGGGGCTAAGATGGGGGACAAGAGATAGTCCTGGGAGAAATCGGGCCGGTTGTGGGGCCCGACGTACAGGATTATCATCGCGCGCATCATCTCGGGGGTCAGGACGCGGTCGTTGAAGTAAGAGATCATGGACGCCATGGCCAAGCGCGTCCGCATCGGCTCGGGTCTGTGGGACATGGACTTGGAATCCGAGTTCGAGGCCGAGACCGGGGGCTGGGAGGGCTTTGCCCAAGCCTGGCGGTTGGCGTGGGAGTATTCGGGCTGGGGGCTGCGGAGTCCGCCGTCGTCCCCGTCCACGCCCAACTTGGTCGGCCCAGTCTCGGACGCCGGTCCGGGGAGCTCCTCGTCCTCGTCGTCGGACTGGTGGGGCGTGCCGACCAGGTCGTTGTACTGCATGTTCTTCCGACGCAGGTAGTCCTTGTTCGTCACCCGCGTCCGCCGGTCCTTGATGAGAGACATCTGCTCGTCGGACATCCAGTTGCCGATGTTCATGTCCAGGCCGGGGTACAAGAGCACGAGACCTACGGGACGGGGCAGCTCCGATTGGATCAGGGACCGGCGCCTGCCGGTGGCGCTCTCGATTATCATCAGAGTCATAGCCGTCGCGAGGTTGCCGCCGGCGCTGTCGCCGGTTACCACAACCTTCGGGATCTCCGCCCCGGACATTCCTACGCAGCGCCCCTTGCTCCTGACGATGGTCGTATACACGTCGAAGCATTCGTTGAGGGCGTAGGGGTACGGGAACTCCGGGGCCTTCTTGTAATCGAGGCTAAGTACCGGAAGGCCCGTCTTCCCGGCCCACGCGAAGAGCTTGTCGTCGTTGCATCGCGGGTCCATGGCAACGAAGCCGCCCCCGGGGATATCTAGGATCATCTTGTTGATGTGTTCCAAGTCCGAGACAGGCCCGTCGTAATATAGCCAACCGGAGACGGGTTCCTTGTAGTCGCTCGTGCTAGGTCGGGGGATGCGGATCGCCCGCGGAGGCCACCGCGTGAAGCGGGGCCGCATCAGGTTCTGGACGGCCTGCAGGTACGGCGTCGTCCCCTTGTTCCAGCTAACCCGCAGGTGATCGATGGTCAGCGCGCCCCTGACTTTCCTGACCTTCTCGTCCGCGCGTTCCGCCGCCACCAGGTAGAAGAGGGAGAAGACCAGGCTAGCTATGTCTCGTATCCACTTCTTCCGGATCTTCATGGCCGTCCAAAAGCCCGCGTCGAGCGCAGTCAGTACCCAGGTTGCGCGGAAGTATTTTGCATCGTACATGTTTGCCATCGGCTCCGGGCTGGCGAGGCCGACGAGGGTGCTGAAGTTTCGAGCGGCGTAGAGATACATCATGGTTAAGACGACGGTTTGCCACGTCGTCAGGACCCTCGAGGAGATCCGGGACAAATACCGAGCAAGCGGCGGGCCATGTCGATTGCCTCTGTGCTATAGTTAGCGAGACGATTTGCTACGCGTGTCAGGGCTGGGTTTACCGCCGCTCTTACTTGAATAGATAGAAGGACCAGAACGCTAGCACGGCAAGCACCTGGAGCCTACGCGACTTTACGGAAGGTTTGCCGAGGACGTGGTCAATCATGCTGTGCGGTAGGAGCCTGCACTCAACATCGGGAAAGGGGGAGTTGGTGGGATCGAGGCTTTCAAGGAGCTATAAGTATGGCACTCTTAAGGTACGATGCTCGACATAACTACCTCCTATGGTAGATGCTTGGGTCACGTAAGTAATGCTAGGTAGGCGAGAGAGAAGAGCAACGGGGGAACAATCTAGACCTAGACTATCTGGTCGGATTACTCTGGCGAGGTGATACAGCACGTGAAATGAATTCAGCACAGGTTCCTCGAAACGATCTGCTGCCAAGGAAGACCGAGCTGGGATTAATGGGTAACTAGGTAGCGGGAGCAGGAGTAGCAGGAGTAGTACGTAGCACGTAGCACGTGGCGTGGGACGGAGAGTTCGGATGGCGAAGCTGACACAGTCCAAGACCAAGTCGGAAGCATAGAGTAGAAATAAATCCGTGACGTACTACGGTAAGGCTAGAGAATTATATATGCGTGTAGGTACGTAAAAACGAGAGCAAGCAACTAGGTAGGTCAGTCAGAAGAGAAGCGCCGGTGGGTTTGTGGCTAAGCCGACGGGGTAAGATATGAAATTGGAAGCTCGTGAATGGTCTGGGGATGGAACATGGAGCCTGTCGGCTTTTCCTCTGGTGACGTTTGGGGCGAGAACGTAGAACCTACACACGCGAGTCTGGCATGTGAAAGTCGACCCGGGGGCGCTAGCCGATGTATATATACCAAGGCAGGTATGTGAATGCGTACCTAGGTACTTACATGTAGCGTAGGTAAGTATACGGATTAGGTATTTCGAGATCCCCCACATCCTTGAGACCCGTGGAGTCCGGGGTGGGCTCAGCCAGGGTCTACGCGCCTGTTAGTAGTGGTAGGTAGCCCCCCGTGTTGGAGATTTGGAGAAGCACGTGTCATGGGCCATCCATTGCTGTGTAAAGGCACATGTAGGTACCTGATGTAAGGTACTCGTATTCGTCCCTGTTGAGTTCCTCGATCATAGGTATTATATAGGTATGTAGGTAGGTATATACCTATGTATATACCTATATAAGTGCGCATTATTTTTGTAAGAGCCTTGGATAAAGGCGGTTGGAAGGAATCGCATGTGACCGCCTGTGAGGCTTACCGCGTCCGTGTGAGCCAAGCTGACGAGTTGGGCGGAGTAGAGGTAAGTCAATAGGTAATGGGTATCTTCACCGAAAACGTACCTAGATGAGCCGACGGCGACGGCGACGGGCCAGCAAAATTGCGGGATTGCAAGACTACAAGATTAAACCGCGAACAGCCGCGAAGTATCTTGGCCGTTAACCATCGTAATCGAAGCGTCAAGCTGCGTTATGCGAAACCCGGACTCTTGCGGCGCCTTCCGGGGCTGTTAAATACGATATATTCTCTCTGAAATAGTCCGTCTAATTTTCCCCTTTTTCCCTTTTTCTTCTGCCCTTTTTGGTGGTTAGGGTAATCTAGTTTCTCGAAATCCCGAGAAGACCGGCAAGGTCGCGAAGATCAATAAGCCTACTAAAAGACCGCGCGACATTTTATTCGACAATTCCGAGGTCATGATGAGGCAGTGGAAGGGGAACGGCCGTTTAGCAACGGAGAACGGAAAGTCGCGACATAAACCCTCCACGATTTAATAAGAGGTATAAGAGGTACCGCACCCCTACAGGTACCTATGTACAGATCTTACACAGATCTTAACCTGCTGCTTCCCATCTAACCTCCTACTATAGGTAGTAAGGTGGTAAAGATGGTACCTACCCCAATGCGAGATCGGAGACATTTAGGCTAGCTTTTATCGATAAGCCGACATCTACGAATCATTTTTTAGCGGGATGAGTCTCTCCAACCCGAGCTTCATCGGTATTTATCCAAGGCCAGGTCAGTTCAGTTTCGACGGGCTGCTTGTCCCAAATCTCGCCCTCCTCCCTTCTCTACGTAGGTGGATCCCCAATCCGTATCGACCCGACCCGACCCGACCCGACCAGAGGACTCGTGGTATGGCTTTCCGATTGCCTGTCCGGCGACTGGTGGCCGCTAGAGGGCGATGTTTCTCCTCACAGGCGACGGTGTCGAATGCGTCGCAAAATGGCCAAGAGCCCGCCTCCCGCGACGCCTCCCTACCTAACCCCGACCCCCCGGAGGATTCGGCGAGCGGATCTTTAGTAAAAGAGTTCTCCGGATTCATGGTGTCGACGTACGCCAGGCCGTCTCCCGTATTCGTTAGGGGCGAGGGCTCCTATCTGTGGGATCTGGAGCAGCGGAAGTATCTGGACTTCACGGCCGGCATCGCCGTCAATGCGCTCGGACACAGCCCCCCTGAACTAGCAGAGCTCATCGCGGATCAGGTAGGCAACCATCCGTCATTCCCTATCCCTATCCCTATCCCCATCCCTATCCTTATCCCTTTGCGTCGCGCACCGAAACTTAGCTTTCTTGCTCCAGGCGAAAAAGCTATGGCACGCTTCCAACCTCTACCACAACCCCTGGACCGGGTTGCTTTCTCGTCTTCTGGTGGAGAAGACGGTCGCATCAGGCGCCATGCACGACGCCGCGGCGGTGTTCGTGTGCAACTCCGGTTCCGAGGCGAACGAGGCCGCCATTAAGTTTTCCCGGAAAGTTGGCAAGGTGCTAGACCCCGCGGGCACGAAGCACGAGTTCGTCTCCTTTCGCAACTCGTTCCACGGACGTACGATGGGCAGCCTCTCCGCGACGCCAAACCCCAAGTACCAGGAACCCTTCGCGCCGATGCTGCCGGGCTTCAGGTATGGGACGTACAACGACGTCGGAGCGATCGACGGGCTGGTGACGGGCAAGACGTGCGGCGTGATAATCGAACCCATCCAGGGGGAGGGTGGTGTCAACGTCGCCAGCGACGAATTCCTCATCGCTCTCGCGAAGCGTTGTCGCGAGGTAGGAGCTGTTCTGGTTTACGACGAGATCCAGTGTGGCCTTTCGAGGACTGGTACTCTCTGGGCCCACGGCCACCTGCCCAAGGAGGCGCATCCCGATATCCTCACCACGGCAAAGGCGCTCGGCAACGGCTTTCCCATCGGTGCTGCCATGGTCAACAAGCACGTCGGCGAGAAGATCAAGATCGGGGACCACGGCACCACCTTCGGCGGCAACCCCATGGCCTGCCGCCTAGCCCACTACATAGTCTCGCAGCTCTCGGATCGGAAGCTGCAGCAAGAAGTTCTCTCCAAGTCCAAGATCTTCGTAGAGAAGTTTGAGCGCATGCGGGAACGGTATCCCGATTTAATTACCGAGATTCGCGGTAAAGGATTGATTCTCGGCTTGCAGTTGACTCAAGATCCGTCGCCGATAGTAAAGGCTGCTCGGGAGAGGGGGTTGTTGGTGATCACTTGCGGGACTAACACGCTCAGATTCGTTCCACCTCTCACCATCAGCGAGGAAGAAATCGAAAGCGGGTTAAATATATTAGAGCAGGCTGTCGAGGCAACTCGGTAACGTTTCGTTTTTTTATATTGGCAAGGCGTCCGGGCAATCTAAAGTTTTTTTTTTTTTTTTTTGTAAAGATTACACCCGAGATGCGTGTGATGATGGCGACTCCATCTATAGATGACGGCCGAAGCCTCTCGATTTCTATCCCCTTTTGGGTGCTGCGTTCATGCCGTACATAGTAATGGAGTCATGAGCCCCTTACCTCTATTCCCAATTGCCCTTATGGACGTACGATCCGTTACCACTTGGCCGGTGAGGGCGTCTATCGATCGCGGCGACCACGACCTCGCAAGGCTCATACGGTTCTTAGCTTTACCTGACTAATATACCCGTGACGTATGATTCACCCCTGCTGTGGAAATAATATCAACCCGTTTTGGCCAGTCCCATAACACTTCATATATCCCTATAATACCTACTTATATGAGCGCCCTTGGCAAGGGACAGCGCCGCCTTGATGGTTGCCAACGCGGTTCGTTACAATGATCTATTTCCCGCGGACGTCTCCTACTCACCTTCTGCTCAATCCCACGCTCCCCGGTTCGTCCTCGTAACGATCGAGACTCGGCCCTCATATTTCCTCAGATAAGTCATCCGCAATGTCATCGCGGCTCGTTCGGGGTCTGTTTTGTGTTATAAACCTCGGATAGGTAAATGACTATTCTTTTTGGAACTAGAAAGGTCTTCACTGATATCTGAGATCATTGTCAAATAATACTATAATACTAATCATTGTGGCAGGGGAAACACATTCATCGTGTACGAACGCCTAACCGGCTTCCCCCGGTTAGGATATAAACCTAAGCAGACGTATAGGATATGGGCAAGAGATCACGTATCTCTATATAGGTTAAGAGCCAGGAGATGTTTCATAAACCTTGGTCAACTCTACAACTTAATATCCTCTATACTTGACCGCTGAACTGATGCGTTCCTATCAAACAGCTAGCAAACCCCATAGTCGTCACTATGTACAATATCCATTAACCGTCTAGGTAATTAAAGATGAGGGGGTATACGAGCCTCGTGTACTCTTGACCGTAAGTCGGAGGGAATTCGATAATGGCTATCGAACGAGGTCAAGTTGTATTATACCTGATTGGAGGCCTAAGTATACACAAAGGATAAGGCGAAGAGACGATGTCTCGCGTGTCCTCGCCCTAATAACTCCTTACGGAGAACTTAAATAATGGCCATATTTGCCCAGGAACCTATTATTACCTGGTTCCCTAGGTACTTGGGCATCTATCCGGAATATGGCCGTAGCATGATAGACACCCCCAGAAATATCGGAGGACAGGCAGTGGGCGTTGGTATAGGTAAAGTGAATAAATCTACCGCCAGCCTCGTTCCCGACTAAGCGCGCAATCTGATGGGAAAGGCCTGTCTTCGATACCTCTGTTACCCCGGACGAGCGTCACGGAACACGGAGGAGTATTACGCGTCACAAGATCTACGAATTACTCGCCTCCAACGCCGTGGGTTACTCGCTCGACAGCATGATTCCTAGACGCTAAGCTAACGACTTCTACCACACCCACGTATCACCACCCGTCGTTGACGCACTCGCATAAGATGTCTTCGCGGATAGCTGCTGGATGTTGGAGATAGAGTAACGGTGGCCCTTCCTTAGGGAACCGGAGGATGTAGTATCCAGCCGGTAAATGTAAGCACCGACAGTACCTGCGTCATTCGTTTTCGAGAAGTGAGGCATTCGTCTACGCTGACCACACCCCAAGTCCACCGGGAGGCGGGAAACCAGCAGCAGCTTGCTTGAGGATAGGGGCGGGCGGAGACGCTCAACGGGAGGGAGCGCCACAGCCTGCTAGGCCCGAACTATGCATCCGCGTCCGCGGTGACCAAACTGCCGTGGCATCTAGTCCTATCCGCCATCATCACTCATCGTAATTAGTCGGCGCGTTCGATACTATGTACCCCTCAAAATTTGACGAGCCAATATATAGCGCATTGAAAGCCGACGAGCTGCCGAACCTATAGTAATCGGGAGGGGAAGGAGAAGTAACGCAACGATGACAGCAAAACAGAACCCCGGAAAAGCCACCTCCATACATGGTACCTACCTACCTACCTACCTACCTACCTACTTACCCACCACCCTTACCTATGTACGCAGGGCTCTGTCATCCGTACCTGCATATATTGATTGCTGCTATAGCTGATGTACCACATCTCGATCGACACGTAATAGCTTCTTAGGGAGGGGAGGGTCGTATTCACCGCTTTGATAAAAAAAAAGGCGTGCGGTTTTTCTCTTGCGCCATGTCGCTTATTGGCTACGCAAACGGACTTAGAGGGGGATGGGAAGGCGAAGCAAAAGAGGGAGAGAAAAAAAGGAAAAAAAAAAAAAAAGCCTCGTTGGGCATTCCCGCTCGGCTGGACAGAAGCAATGTCGGACGCGTGTCACGATCCAGAGACCGCAGGAGCTGTCAGAGCTGCAGCCTCCCAGCACCCCGGCTCAGAGCCATTACTCAATAATAACTCGTTGGTGGACGATTTTTCATCTCCCGCAAACTTCTGGCCCTTACTATTAACATACGAAAATTGAGAGGCGCTTCTGTGGGCGTTCCCAACGGCCTTGGCGACCGTAAAGTATCAAGCCGACCTTGACGAAGGCCACAGTCGCTCCCCCACGCGATCGAATTAGGGAATGGCGCCACCCAGCCCGTCCACTCAGCGTTGATCGCTCAAAGGCTGACACGGTCCGGGAGAGGTAGTGGAAGATTTGTCTACTGATTCTAGATCCGGCAGCAAGCCGCTGAGCAAGTCGCGGTACCCCACGGGTTGCCTAGCCCGCGATGTTGGACAACAATCCCGGCTAGCGACACGCAGCAGACGTCTCGAGAAGTCGCGCGCGCCGTTTAGTCTTTAGTCTGGATCGGGTTTCTAGAAGCGCACGAGACTTTTCTTGACTCTGGGTCTTTCTAAAGACGAAAGACAAACCCAAAAAAAAGAGAGAGAGAGACAGAAAAAAAATCCCCTTCCTTCTGTATAGGGTAAGACTTCGCGCTGTCTCTCGTCAGCTCACTGTGACTCGGTTTTGGTACCTTGCAGCTGAACCAAGCCTTTGAAGAGGGGTTCCTTCGCATTCCCGCCCATCCATCCCACACGGAGCGTGATGAGAGCCGGGGTTGGTCAATCGAAAGAAGGAGGAAAATATGTGGAAAGGATTCTTGACAAAAAAAAAAAAAATCTTATGCATGAGTAACATGATACGACTAACATCTACCGTAACCCCAACCCCAATAGGATTGTTGCCATACGATCCCAATTTAGCGTTGATGACTTAAATGGGCCAATAGTTATCTTCTCTCGTCTCTTATGTGAGAAAAACAAAAGATGATGGAAAGCATCCGGGGTAGATGAAGGTTGTTCATGACAAACTCCTAAGGTTGGGGTATATCAGCCAAAGTGAGAGAGCGCAATAAATCCGAGAAACCTATTACATAGGAGCTGACCGCACGAGGCGAATTGGGGGCTGCCACACCACCGCAGGGTCTACTCTAGGTTCAAAATTATATTATTCTCAACTTTGTACGGTGACATCGTCCCTTGCATTAGGGCGGCTTAGTCTTGTTTATGTCTGGGCCGAAAAGGCGCGAGGGAGTTCTTGTTTCTTGTGCCTTTTGGTTTAGGCTAAACGTGGAAAAGCTCAAAGAATTCAGGGAAATTCTGGAGCTGCGTAGACGTAGGTAATGTAAGTTTTAGAAGAGAGATTCTCAACCGGGGGGGGTTAAGGCATGTCGTAGGCCCGTGACATGACAAACCACCTAACATCCTACCTACCTACATATCTACCTAGGTAGGTAGTTAGGTATATAGGAGGCAGGGGAGGGTGGGGACTATGAGATGCAGAGCGAGGCCGCTGCTATCAATTGTCCAGCTTCAACGAGATCCCCCGTTGGGACGGTAGCTCGTGGCATTAAGGGGTTGCCTGTCATGTGCGGATTACATTGGTACGAGGACCATGAATCCATGGGTTTGGGAAAAGCATTTTTAGGGCCCCCTCACCTAACCTATCTACCTACCTACCTAGGTAGGTATCTGAAGGATCAACCCGCGTATTAAACATACGCCGCAATCCGTACCAAGGTATGAGTCGGGAGGAACCATTGTTATCCTAGACATACACGTGGGTGCGGACGAATCCATGTTCGGCCTTAATATTTCTTTTCTTCGTCAGATTTAAGGGCCGAGATGGCGAAGTGGAAGTAGAAGCGGAAGCGGAAAACAGAAGCAGCTCTGCCGACGCTAGATATACCTAATCACCCATGTACCTATAAATATGGCGCATTAGATACCTGATAGATAGGTATCTTTACGTACATCCCCAGGTACATGTAGGAGGCGGGCAGGTAGGTAGGTAGGTGGGTAGGTATTTTTGTTGGGTGGTCTAGAGTCGAAGGCGGGAGGATTCCCGCTCCTCCAGCAAAGCTCCCAAGTACAATCGAAAGGCCTACATGCGTGCGGCTATGTATAACCTACCTACATATGCGGTGCTATGTAGTCGCCATGGAATAGCTAGATGGATAACCTCGCTGACCACCAAGATCGTAAAGCTGCGCAATCCTGACAGATCCGGAGAAGTGCGCATCTACCCGACTGGATGGTCAGCAATACCTATGTAGACGAGATAGACTTGGAGATTAACTTCGACGTCTATCGTACGGTAGGGGGGTTAGGCCCCGGGGGCGCCGCTGACGTGACCCTGGACAGGGTGTGGTAGCAATACCCAGCTCGCCATCCCGCCGTCCAACTGCTACGACCCGACAACGTCGTCGCACGATGTGTGCACGTACAAGACTTGAGGGGCCCGGCGGAGCAAGAGCACTATAAATGACGAGCCAATTATGGCCGGCATAGATGGGCTGTTACGCCGTTGAGGCTTACTTCTAATTAGGAGTTCGTTCTTCTCGTCAGATAAAGCGCATCCGGACATCCTACCAACCTTGCGTACATTGAATGGCGTACTTGCTTCTCATAAGACGGGATAAGATGGGTTCGTCCGAGGGGAGTACCCGTTCCGTTCGTTGTGGTGGATAATACTTACATACCTACATACCTACCTACCTACCTACCTACCTACCTACCTACCTACCCACCTACCTACCCACCTACAATTGCAACCGTCGCATACCTACGCGTACAATATCTAACTAACCTCACTTCCTACCTCGTACCTGTCGCCTTCGGATACCTATCGCCTATATATTTATATCGAATAGATTTAGGCGCCCGAGTTAGATAGGTAGACAAGTAGACACGGACGCGTATATAGGTAGGTAGGTATGTATGTACGTGCGTGAGACCGACGAGATTATGTCCGGCTGTGGAGGTCGCGGTAACATGGATGCGCGTTTTCCCACGTTGACACCATGCGAAGAATAGTTTGAATGTAATGGTAATGATGACATCGTGGGACACGGACGTCCTCGATCCTCGCATCCTTGCATTCGTCAACATAGGTAGTACGTAGGTAGGTAGGTAGGTAATGCTGCCGTGGGATCGACGACGTCATATTGACCCGGTGCCGGTGCGCTGGCTCGGATCGAAATGAAGGAACCCGAAGGGAGTTCTGAAGCGCGGGTTTACCTACTACCATGTAGGTAGGCAACTCCACGAACCCACAGTACCTATGAAATGGGGACCTCAGCACAAATGTTCACCTAGCGACATGTTCTGTGCTACCACGAGGGAACCGGGCATCCTTCACATGTAGCCGCGATGGGTTCGCGCTTTGTCTCTTATTAATGAGGCTTGACGCTCTATGTAGATGAGGGAACGCGGGGAAGAGAGCTTCAATACATCGAGCTCAGGGGTCTTGCACAGGTACATTATCTGGGCCTACATATTATGTCCCGGATGTTGCTGTAACATATATACACCTAAATTTGGATTCCGACGGACAATGTTCATCAACTTATGCATACATACAGGTACCTACCCAGGTATTGTACCTTAATAATCCGATGGGCTTTGCGGCCCGCTGTCAGCGGTTGTGATACGTTATGTACCTAGATATCTAGGTACCTAGGTAGGTAGGCAGGCGGTAGGTATGTCACAGAAGCTTTTGTAAGCTACCTACCTACCTTTACTTACTTACCCGGGTACCACCTGTGCGGATAATGGGAAGACGGGAGTGAGACGATGAAGTTTATTACTCTTGATTGGAGTCCAAGCTGGTAACCTCTCAAAAGCCGAGATAGCCTCTTACGATTCAGTCACGTTGCTTTAGCAATTTAGACCATTTCTAGTTGGTGCTCGGTGCAAGGTAGCTAACCGTAAAGCCGACCGGGACGTCTGGGCCGCGGTTGTACACTAGGCATCTTAAAGACAGGACGGTGGGATACTATCAGAACTCTTGAGTGGTTGTCGCCCGCAGCCGACTCCACATGGATCCAGGAGAAAGACAGGGGAAGGATGGAGAAGATTTTTTTTTTTTCTCTCGTCTTGGCTTCCACTAGGAGGGTTCCTTGCTTCCAGGATAGGTACAGACTTTACCTAGGTAGGTACCTACTTATATATATGTATGTATCACGCATACCTAGATTGCGTGCTCCGATAAGTGATACCTAACCACTGTAAGTAGTGTATGTTGTTCTCATTACATAGGACTTGAGGGTCCGATCGTCAGGAACTCGGTAGCAAAAGGCTTTAGAGATATGGGATTGGTGCGCAGCATGTACTATGTAGGTGCCAAAACGTATCAGCCACTACCTAAACCTATAAAAATATCTTTAGTAACATCACCAAATATCTCGTCGAATAAGTATGCGACGTGACCCTACATTCCGCTAGACTAATGCAAGGTACGGGCAACCAACGGAAGATACTCAGAGGGTTAGGCTACGTAGGTATATATCCGTCCCTGCTTTTGGGAAATAGATATTGGCCTCTGCTGCTTGAAGGGAAAGCATCTTTCGGAAAACGATATCCCTCGTCCAACTTACGGCGTTTCCCACCACCACCACCACCACCACCATCCCCTCCTCCTAGATGAATAGTTGACGTGGGACGTTTGCCCGTGACTGTAGTCAGGACGGTTCTACCTCGGTCCGCTTACCTTTTCGGAATCCAGAAATGGGCGTCTCTCACGACGGCGAGACGGGTGCTGTATCAAGATGTCGTAGGCGTTCATTTATTCGTAATAGGCCGTCCGTTAGGCCGATACGAGTCCTCTGCCCATGCAAGCCTGACGGGCTGCAAACTCGCCGCTTATAACTACATTCAGGTAAGTCGAGATGGTCTGCAGGATAACTCGTCCGTTTTCGGGTGGCGGTGGTCATCATCGGCCAATACCGTAGCAGTCACGAACCGTGGCACCTCTTAACGAAGGCCGAACTTTACAACCCCGCCAGCAAGTACCTAGCGACAGGCTCGAGGACTTCAATGCTATTTCGCCGGATTCGAACACGACAGGCCTTCTGGGTTACCTGACACAAGAGCGACGGGCCCAGGAACTACCCTGTGTGAATCTTGATACTGGTTTTAGAAGTAATCGGCTCCCAAGTAGAGATAATTTTCAAGCTGTGCTACCGACACTTGGAGATGATAGGTGAGGTGCCAGGTCACCAAGGATCTAATTGGTGGGCATACAGCTTGATGAGTACGACTGAGCAGTTTGACATACATCAGAGGCCCTTAGATAGGTACCTAAGGTAACACCGCGCATGATGGAGTATGTACACAGGAAGATGACGCCGTATGTAGGTAGGGAGGCGGTACGTGTAGCTCGACAGAAGAGACAGGATACAAGAGACCGTCTCACAGGCGTGTAGCGATAGAACTCTTCGCTTCGACTTGCTTGTGACGGGGGCATATACCTACCCAGAGTTCTAGCGACGACGCAACGGGAGGGTGTCTACAGTTGACGACGGAACGGGGCGTTCGGGGGATGTGCTTACTTGCCTACCCATAGCTGCTCAGGGGTAGCCTGCGCTGCGACCTGTTGTTCGACTGAGGTATTATGGCGTATCCCCTAATGCGGGGAAATCAGCCGTAGGGATAGCGTGAAGTTCCTATAAACCGCCGTTGAGAATCGCTACATGTACCAAGCAAAAGTTGACAGGCTTACTAAGTACGGTTGGCATCGAGTAGGTACCTAGGTAGTTAGGTATAATAGTTTAAGAGGAACTCTACGGATTCGTACCGTTGTCCCAAGACTACTATAGTACATGTAACGCAGTGTAGTTTGCGTCTGCGTTTGCGTTGCACGGCTGGTAAGGGTGGGTAGGTACCTAGGTAGGTGAGTAGGAAGTGGGTAGGTGGTGAGTGTCAGGTTGACTTAGAGTCTACGTCGAGGTTACGCAACAGGAAGCGCCGCACAGTGTCTATCCTGTCTCACGTACTTCCAATACACCGTACGCAGCTGGTAAGATATGTAGGTAGTAACTGTGTTCGACACGGCAGTATTTCTAATGCGTTCGGGGAAGAGGCGGAAGGGGAAAGACGTCTCCCTCACGCTTAGCTCCGTGATAAGATTTCGCCGACCGACCAGGTGGCTTAGGGTTCTTGCTCACTTGACTAAAAGCTATTTGGGAATGTGAGGAAACGCCCATAGAACCTAGACGGAATCTGCGTGCTCACTCTTAGCCCGCTTCACCGCGTCACGACGGGCTTAGGAAGACAATAATAACGCGACGTTCGGTCCCTGTCAGACGCGTCTTCTCTTCGGCAGTTATAGATCTGGTGGCGGGTTCGTTGGCCGATGTGACCTAAGCTGCCGGGGGTTGTCGCTCGAGGTCCCAACGTACCTAACCTAGTTGCTTTCGGACGAAACGACCTCTTCTTTCTTCTCTCGTACACGTACTAGTGCTATGGGCTTCGACGCTGCCACCGAGTCCGGAATTCACATAGGCGCCGGTACGTGCGTGCGTGTTGCGGACACACGAGAGATTGGCTTGAGACCATGAGGCTCCGATGAAGGATGCGTCAAATTCTCCGATTCTCTTATTACCGCGTCGACGCAATGCATATGTCCCCGGGCACGCATTGGAGTGGCTGATGGTTATGTATGGGCATAGGTTAGGTACATACGGGGTGAAGATGGTTGCGTCGGATTTATATATGTATTCGGTTACGATGGATGACGGCGTTAACAAGCGGAGAGGCTATTCTTCGTTCCATTTTATATCTTAGGTACCTACCTACCTATTGTTGAACGTGGCCGGCAGGCCTTCGTCTAACGCCGACAGTTGTCCGCAGTCCTCGGCGTCCAAAACGCCCGCTTCTCCCTCTCCCTCTCTCTCTATGTCTCCCCGAAATCTTGACCCGAACAACGGAACCCCTGGCTAGCTACCTAGGCACAGTGTCGGTAAGACGTAGTTACCTCGGCGATCATCTACGGTTACTAGTATCCTCTAGTACTACACCGCTTTGCTGATTGTAATGCACATACTGTGGTGTTGTGAGTCTTCAACGCAGGCATATCCAAAGTTATCCCGTATATACCTAGATAGGTACCTGCCTATGTACATACAACTGCATAATATGTAGGTAGGTAGGTAGGTATTGTAAATGGGGGTTCCACTCTTCGAGCCCAATTCGACGGCGCGTGAAGGGTGGTAATCCGATGAAGGTTGAATGGACAACCCCTGTCTTGGCTTAACTGGGCAACTGAGTAGCGTATGCGGCGTAGGCCATCAGGAATCGAAGCCGGACCCGTTAGAATCTAAGAAGGGGAAAGTCGGAAAGATGGGTCCCCTTACCATGTGTGCATGTATTATGTATTTCTTGTATTTGGGGGAAGAAGGGGAGAGAGGGAGGGAAAGGAAATAATAAGGAAAAGAAGCCAATTTTTTCTCACCATGCCGTAAGTGGACTTGTAATCATGTGCTTTTTCTGTGTTAACGCGTATACAAGGTATGTGGTAGGTATGCAGGTGTAGTAGGTAATGGATAACTCATGATTGCGTCAAGGGACTCGCTTTTATACGTATTGTATTAGCTGCTTCATGCTTAACAAACCAACTGCATTTATAACCTTTAGGAGATGAATTGGAATACGAGATCGTTTTCAACCATTCTCTCCAGAGGTGCTAACATGATATCCGGCATCGTACGGTCCTGAATCTATCCGTGTGCCTACATAAATACCTACCTACATACATACCTACATACATACTTACATACATACCCTACCTAGGTAGAGATTAAATGTATGTGGTAGGTAGGTATGTAGAAAACACAACCCCCCGCCCGCCTCCTTTCCCAGCCTCCCGTAGCATTTGTTCCATTGCGGCTGCGTAGACGCATATCTGCCTCCTGTGCGGCTTCGTTTCGACCGTATGAAGACTGCAATACGTGGTGGCTCAGCCTTTTCTTTGACTAGTGGAGAAGAGTGAAGCATACATACTTCCGATAGAGGAAGCGTTCAAGGCTCGAAGAAAATTGCTGGTTAGGAATTGCTCGGGATTGTGGATCAACTTACCATGCATGACCGCGTCCATCGTACGTGTAGCTTGGTATTCTACTAGAATACCTACCTACCTACATACGGAATAGTGGAATATAGGTAGGTAGCTAGCCACACATAGCAGCGCGTACGTACTATGTAGTACCCGCAGGTCACTGCCTTCTCACCCCCCCAAAAAGCTGCCCAGTGGCTTGCTAGGAGCTCTCCCCAGACCCCTGCTGCTGTTAGCCTAACTCGTAAGCAGCCTGAGCGGTCGAGGTGTCATCCCAGTTGGTCGGGCTCCTTGAGAAGAAGCTAAGACTGACAAGGGGTCAGAAAGAGGAAAAGCTTATGTTTTTTTTTTCCTTCCTTTTTTTTTTTCCTACGGGAGGGCTTCCAAGATGCTCAAGGAGTCCGAGGCGGGGCGGTAGGGCCGGCCTCAAGTTCTAGGTAATTCTTAGAGCTTGGTGGGCCCCGTCCATCCATATGTACATCCCATCCACGGCACCAGGTCTGAGGGGAGTAAGGTCTAAAGTCCTGTTAAGCCACCCGCTTCACATCCCGTCTTTTTCTTTACTCGACCAAGCCAACTAGCGCACCCTGCTGCAGACTTCCCAGCTCCCGGACCCAAAACAGAAAGGAAGAAGGATACGAAAAAAAAAAAAAAGACCTTTTCCCTATCTCTCATAACATGCAGCTTCTCTTCCTCTTTCCCATTCCTACCCACCCTCGCACAATACAACCGTGACGTCTAGGAACTACCAAGCCAATAAACTACAGACTTCCTCTGTTTAACCCAAAGATCCGGGGGAATAACGCTCGACCTGGACTCGCACGATATATCGCTTCTACTGCTGCTGCTGCTGCTGCAACCATTCTTCTCTCTTCCTCTCTCTCGTCGAGACCCATTGGCTTTATGTCGTACTCCCTCGCGGATATTCATCTTCGGTTCTGTCAAGGTGCAGAGAGGGACGGCCTTTTCGAGGGCGCGAAGATCGTGTGTCAGTATCGGCGTGATACCTTCTAATTGATTGGTAAAGCGGTATACCTTCTCGAGACAGCACAGCAGCCTGACTACGACCCCACGAATTGCTCAACTACCCCAAGCTACAGTGCCCAGAACACGTGGACCAGTGCGACCACCCGAACGTCGACAGGGCAAAAGCGTCCACTGGTACACGTATATACCTACCTAGACCTACGTAGTTTAGCGACTTATTGGACCTTTCTTTTTTAACCGAAAAAAAAAAGAGACTCGTTAGGAGGGTTTGGATACAAGCATACCTATCCACGGACCGACCTGTTACTAGGCCATACTCTCGTCTATAAGACGTTGGTGTAGTTTATTAGGGGACCCTGGAAAGAGACGAAGCCCTCTTTTTTCCCCTTCCCTTTTTCTCGGACGACAATCTATTTCCCAACGCAGCGCTGCCAAGGATCCTGGATGTTGTATTTATCTTGACGTATCATTTTTCCCCCCACACTGGCACCGGCAGCAGTACCAGCAGCAGTACGCCGCGAACCTACTTATACCGACGTAACAAATAAACGCGACTGGAGCTGCCACCGTGACTATTTCGACTTAAATTCGACAGGAACGACGGCTACGACTACGACGACAGCGACAGCGACAGCGACAGCGACAGCACCGGCACACAAACTACCGATAGTGCCCATCGTGCCACTATCTTCGGTCATGTCGCCCAAACTACGGCCTCTAAAGCTACCGTTGCTGGTGGAGGAGAGACGGAGGAAAGAAGAGGAAGAGGCGGCCCAGCGAGAGGAGGAGATCGACGTGCCGTACAACTTCTACACGACAGACTCGTTCTCGTCCGACGCGACGTCGCCGGTGACGCCCACGTTTTCGACGCGCGGTCACCTACGCTACTCCAGTTCGATGTCGTCCTTCGAGCTGACGACGGCGGCGGGCGCCGAGAGTCCTTCGTCGCCGACGCAAACGACGACGCAGAACTCGAGCAAACGCGTGCTTCCGGACGTAGAGGAGGAGCCTATCGAACACGAAGACGACTCGGATTCCGACTACGACGACGCCTTTGATTTATATGATTGTCTATGTATGTTGCCCACGTCCTAACCTAGGCGCCCGCTACTTTTCGTTTTCTGACGACGAACCCCGCAGGTGACGAGCCGTGCATCCACAGAGACGCCGACCTAGTGCAGAGTACGTCAAACTTCTACACGCAGAGCCGGTCCGCCGAATTCGACATCGGATTCTTCAGCGACGGCGACTTCAGTTTCAGTCTGCGCGCGTCCAAGAAGCGGAGGGACGGCTCCGACTCGGCGTTCGCCGGGTTCTCGCAGCGCCTGGGTTCCCGCTTCTCGTCTTTCACGAGGTGGAAGCCGTCCAAACCGTCTAGCATCATCAGCTCGCCCGTGTCGGACTACGGGTTCGAACGGCGGCCGGCCTTCTCTCGGGCGGCGTCGAGCCGCTCCTCCTCGGTCTCGGCGCCCAGCCGACACCACCCCGACCGCTCGAACGAGCCTCCCGTGCCGCCTACGCCCGCCCTGTCGCGCTTCGGGAGCAGCGATAGCTTCGTGCCGCTGGAGGGGACTATGGACGCCAAGAAACCGAACGACGTTGTCTCGGCTATCGAAAACGAGCGCAAGCAAGCGATCACGCCGCTCCTACCTCCCATGATGGCCTCTTCGACCGAGCATATCCCGGTGCACCCTTCTCCGTTGGAGTCCCCGAGCATTGCTTGCCCGGCCTCGCCGACGGGAGACGAGGTTCGCTCGCCCGACGTCTCATCCCCGCCTCTCAGCGCGAGACCGTCGAGCTCCTCCCTTCGCCTCGTGCCGGGCGCGGTAGAGCTGCCCCAGCTCCCCGCGCCGGATGCGTGGTCCGACCGCCTGGGACATGCGAACTACACGATCGTCCCCAGGCCGTACAAACCCGAGACCGCCGATTTGGACTCTCTACGACGATTCCGAGCGGATTGGGAGACCGCGCGAGTTAATTACACCAAGCACCTGGCGAGGACGGGCGAGCACTACGGCCAGACCTCCAAGACGTACGGGCTCACCGAGGCCAAATGGGCCGAGACTCAGCGGACCTGGCGCAATTTCCACGACGAGATCGCCGAGGCCGTCGTGGCCAGCGGCGAGGCGACCGTGTGCGAGAAGTTCGACGAAGGCGTCTTGACCACCGTCCCTAGGATATACGCCGAAGGGAAGTTCCCGGAACGCGGCGACGAGGATATCGTTGGCCCGATGGTCCGGGAGGCGACCATGATGTCCCTCGACGGCGCGGACCGCAAAGGACCCAGCTTCTGGCGCAACCTGGCCGGCAAGGTTGGCTTGAGGAAGTAGAATACGCCGTATTCCGCGGACCGGCCGACCTGGGACAGCGTCTAATTACGACCGATCCCCCGTCTCCCTAACCTACCTTGCTCTCTACCTACCACCTAATGATGACTACGACTCTTAACGTCACTTACGCTCTTTTCGGACCATGCATTTCTTCTTTTTCCTTCTTTTCCATCTTACGTCTTGCAGCATAGAGAGATACCATTTGCTCGTTTATTTTGGATACCACTTAGAGGACGACCGCGACGATAGTACCAGCCTGCCGTAGCGGCATTCGCATGCATCGCAGAGGCGTTGGCGTATCGAAAATCGAAAATGTTTATTTGTTTGAATTCCCCGGATTTCATCTTCTACACCCCTTCCGGATCATAATCTACGTGAGGCCGCCTCGGCCCGAAGCCGAAAGCCTCCTTGCACATACCTACCTACCTACCTGCCTACCTTACTTGGCTGGCCGCTGCTTTTCCCTAGCGCCGTCCGGTCTTGGTGCTCTTGCAGTATATCGGCGACCTACGTCCTGCGTCTGCACGTACAAGGGTAGGACTGACGGGAAATGCCGATCCTCGGGACGTTACATAGACTACTACTATTTTACTTGCTTTTTGTACCCCCGCCCATGCATAACAAAAATTCATACCCAGTGTTTGGACAGCGAATGGCATGCCGGTTGCATAACAGAAAACAAAAGTTTGGAGTTGAGTACTATTGGGAATCGGAAACTAAGGGTGTGTGCTAAGGGGTTGTCGTTCTTCATTCTATTTTTCCTTTCTTGCGCTCTTTATCGGTAATCCTTAGTGTTTACCCTCGTGTCATCTTCATCGCGGCGCCCTGGGAGGGGGGAGAAAAAGTACGGAATTGAAAAAAAAAAGACGCGGCCGGGGAAGACCGCTTCCTATGGCGCTCTTATGTCTTATGCGCAATACTTGTGCCTTGCTGTACATTGCTTTGTCTAACATCCGGAGATGGAGAGAAGGAGGCACAACGATGCCGTGGAGTATAACAACAAATCCGTCTGGCGTGTGGATGAGGGGCTGTTACTAGCTTGCTGGGTCATCCGTCAAACGATGGCCGCGACCTCCGGCTCTTGATGGGACAAGCACCTCTGTGGCCCCGACAAGCCATTTCTCTCGCCGTCCACCGAGGGTGACGAGGAGACATCACGTAAAAGGAGAGACGAGGGCCATGTATATGAAACCACCTTGTTCCTTTTGGAGGTACGTAGGTACTCATATAACGTAGCAGTTAGATAGAAATGGCATCTAACTTGGATACCTACATGTACATGCACCCAAGGAGAAAAGCTATCGATGGGGATCCAACCCGTCTTCGGCGTATTTTTCTGCGCGGTCACTTTAGCGTACTATCCCATCTAGTAGATTCGACCTCCGTGCCAAACGCTATTAACTTAACACGGATAGCTATTGGGGGTCGGCGGCGTCCTGGGCGTTCCGCCTACGAATCCCATGGTTGTGGCGTTCCGTAATGAGGGAGGGGGGTCAGGTTTGACAACATATATTGGGTGGCTTTCCTGCAATAGCGTAGCACGTTCCAGCATCGATGAGCATTTAATGACCCCCTGCCCCCTAGTCCCTACGTATAACCCCAAGTTGCAGCCGATATAACCAGCCATCGGAAAACCTGTCGAACGAGGACGACGTCTAATGCAGCGTCTAGATACGCCACCGCAGTCTCGAACACGCACCCAATAAATTCAATTATCGACCGAATAGTTTAGCCGGCCTTAGAGGATATACCTAAAGCCTACCGGCGTAGCCGTATTTGGATCCGCGGGCTGTGCTGGGACCTCGTCCGATTCGAAGGCTTCGCGGGCAGCTATCTTCCGATTCTGCCTCTGCAGCACGAGCCTCGCGACGATGGCTAGGATAGCGACGAGGAGCGCGTCGGCCGCCGTGGCACTGCCACCAACGAGATATCGAGGTCCGTCGACGGACGGATACCTTGAGACGACACAGACTATGATTAGCCCTGGGATAACTTACGTAGATACCTGACGTAGGTAGGTGCCTAGGTAGGTATATAACTTGGGTCCTATAGCATTTACCCACTGCTTGGTACTTACATGTAGGTGCCGTAGATATTTGCTGAGTTGCCGATCATGTTGGCAAAGGAGATGCAGGCGCTCCGTTTAACCAGCGGCCGCGGGAAGCTGTTGGCTACCCATGCGAGAATGATCTATAGTTTCCGACAAATTGTTTTATCTTAGTTAGCCGCCGTTAACATATCTTTGATGGTTCCGACGGAGCGTTTGGGAGGCCTTGCGAGAAAGATGCCGGGGGAAAAAGCAGTATCATTCACCTGATAAGCGGGAACCGCGCCCAACGGCAGCAGAAACAGAGCGAAGAAGCGTACCGCCTTGTTAAGGGTGGCGACCACTATGATATTCCCCGCGACGGATATCAATATCAAGCAGACGATATGAATGCTTCGGTCGGAAAATCTGCCGGACGTATACGTCACGACCAGAGAGACCAAGAAACAGAGAACCCAGACGGGCACGGTGAGGAGCAGGGTCTCGATATTCCCGTACCCTAGGGTCTGAAGGATAGTCGGGAAGAAATATTGGAACGTCTGCGAGAGCAGCGACGCATGCTGTAGCAACGTGAAGAGGTACAGGCGCGGGTCGCGCAGCGCCATCGCTACCCCTTCTTTGATTGACGAGGCGTCGGCTGCGTCCGCCTCCCCCGCCTCCTTGATAAGCCGCCATTGAGCGTATGCGCGCTCTTCCGTAGATAGCCAGTTCGTCGTCGCGGGGTAATTTGGCAGGACGAAGGCGGAGCAGATGGCGCTAAAGACGGTAATGCTGCCTTCGATTATGAAGAGCCATCGCCTGTTTTCTCTGATTAGATGATTCTTCCCATGTCGTGTCGCCTACGGGCATAGGAGATAACGCCGCGTATTCGACACGTACGTGGGCATCTGCTTACCACCCTGCAATGCCGTGGGCGCCGCTGAGATTCCCGAGGACGCCGGCACCCAGGAGGCCGCCAAACGCGTTCGCCAACGAATGCCCGCAGTAGAACCATGCGATCCTGAGCGCCAGCTCGGGCCGCGTGTACCAGCTCGACATCAGGAATATCGCTCCCGGGAAGAACGGCGCCTCCGCTGCCGACATATCAGCACATATACAAAGATGCCCTAACCTTCCCTACTGCAGCGTGCCCGTCCCTGTCCCCGATCAGGGCCTTTGCGTGACAATAGGAGGCCAGGAGAAATCGCGAGTACGCCACGCGAAGGCCAGCAAATAGCGAAGTAGCGCGGGCGGCGCAGAGACGTTGGCGCCGGCCTCAAGCACGAATAAATTAGCAATAAGAGTCATACGTACCGAATCCGAGGAAAAATCGGCAGATGACGAGAGAGGCAAACGTGCGAGCCGCCGCTTGAGCCGTGGAGATGACGCCCCAGATAGTCATGGCGGCGCCAAGGTACGTCGAGGGCGGCACTCGCGTGATGAGAAGATTCGACGGGAGCTGCATGAGAATATATCCAACGAACAAGATGCTCGTTGCCAGATTGAAGTCCGTTCCCGTCATGCCCAGGTCTTCCTCCAGCGTCCCGAGCCGAGCTTGCGATAGATTGCTGATCCCCCGTTATTAAGAGAACTGCTTAGGATAGGCGCAGCGCGAGAGCTCTTCGCAAGACTTACTTTCTGTCTAGGAAGTTGAGCCCATACATCAGCATCAGCATCGGAAGCAGACGGAGGTCGACCTTCCGGGTGAGCTTCTTCGTGGTTTCACGGTGCCATTCCGAGCTCGCCGCGGCGAACTGCCCGAACAGCGCAGCGTGTTTCTCGTCGATCCCGCGCTTGCTACGTTCGGTTCCGGGAACGACCTCTCTCTGGTGTTCGATCTCCTCACTAACCACCTTCATACTTTCTTGAGACTCGACCTTGGTGCTATCCATCTTTTTTTTTTTTTTCCCAGGCTTTAGACTAGGTACCTACCTAACTTTTAAATTATTTTCCCTTGTTATTCTTTCCGATAGAACGACTTTTCGACTTTAAACTACCCGTAGACCTGCTCATTATTATCGGAGAACCCACGTCATTCTCTATCGCACCACCCACGCCGCCTGAGGATCTCGGCACTGATGAAATCCGGGGTATCTGTTCCTCGGCAATGCACCTTGCCGCCCATAAGCCAGTCTGGGTCGAGCCGCAGCAAGACTACGGGGTTGTTCGTGATGTGGAGAGAGAGAGAGAGCGGGGGAATTGGAGAGACGTGTAGATTGAATGCTACGGTTCCAGTACTATAGGAAGTCAAGCTTTTTAATTCGACGAGCATGCTATTTCCCCTCGTTATCTATAATACTCCAAGTGGCTTCGAGAAATTCCGGACTATTCACTCGAGGAGACGGCTATTACGCTAATGCGAGTGTTGCGAGTCGCCGGAAGGGCGCGGCCACCAGTCAGATAGCTCGAAAGAATATCGTGGCTAGACCAACGTATCTCAGGTAGAAGACTAATTGCCGAAGACACCTCCCTTCTGACGATATAGAAGGTCTCGGTACATGAAGCTATCTGTGTACCTAGCTTCTTGGGTATCACCATCCCCGCATCCCCTGAATTTACGTCCCACGTGAGTTCGTTAACTCTCGCGGGGAAGCTCGTTGGATGTCGCGAATTCGAGTGTGGCGAGTATGCAAAGCATTCTTAGCGGAAACATCCATGAATGTCTAATTGCTCTAGCAAAAAGAAAGAACGATTAGGCGAATACATATGCACCCCGTCCGCTTATAGTCTCGCTCTCTTTATACATCCGATATCAAGCTGGACGACCATTTCTTAGGAGTCCCCTGGGAGCGCTAGACATCCTCGTCCTACAGGAATCACGGGTTAACAGCCCGTAAGATATGTATCCGAATTCAATACGAAAGTCTCATCGAAGCTCTATTTTAAGGCTGACCGTACCCGAGCACCAGTTACTCCTGAGCCAACGTTTGACTCGAAATTTGCGCAGCTTTCTTCTTTCAATTGCCCTTGAGGGGAAAGGTTATATTATTTCTTAAGGTAGGCCATAACGAAGCCGCTAGTTTCATGTAATAAGCCTCTCCTTTCCAACTATTCATGATTAGCTTCCTAAAGCCAGCATCCAGCCAATGAGGGCTCTTAGTGAGCCGGCATATGGATGCCGTGTACCTAAAAGGCTTAATGAGGCGTGGGAGAGCGAGCTTCGCCTGACTACCTAGGTAGGTAGGTAGGTAGGTAGCGAAGGGTTTGTGTGCTAGATTCAGACAAGTGCAGCAGTTATCCAACTCTAAGGATACATGTTTGGCTGCGCTATAGGTACTAAGAGGCCGGCAATCTATAAGTCTCAACCTTGGGAACACTCACCAAAATCAATACGGACATATGGAATCGGGACGCCCGTCTCAGTCCCTTCCCTTGAATTTATCTATCTACGGCGTGAAATTCACACCGATAGGTAATATAAAGACAACAAACTGATAAGAGGGGATGGGAAGTTAGCCATGAAAAGAATAAAAATTTACTATGCTTCGGTACTTATCTTATAAATTTTGTTTTCGTCTGAACAATGGAGCAGAATCGTCCCATCACCCCATAGGATCTATGGCACGATAAATGTGCTTTATTATGATGGAGTTTCTTAGGTGAATCAACGTTGTTGAATTGTTTTGTACCAAGATGTTTCTCAAATCCCTATTGCTCCTTACCCACCTCTCCGAGACGGCACGATAGCTAGATACACTCTGTAGTGTTCTAGTATCCGTTGAGCGTCCACATCAGGTTGGTAACCGTTGTTGACTCGTGGAGGCATCCATCAGATCGTACCTAGGAAGGCGGCCCCCCTCTCTTAGATCAATAGCAACCATCTAAATTACTTCAGGAAAATTGTCAAGTCTGCCTACCTACCTAGGTACCTCATCTTCTTCTACTGCCCACGTCTTCCCAAGTGCCTTCGGGGGTCTGCCTCATTTGGAACAACGAAAGTGCGACTGGAAGGACTAGCCTACCAGTTCCCGGGTGGGTAGATGGATAACTTTTGACTCCTCCGTTAATCAAGTTTTGTTTTCAGCCTGCCAGCTGGATATTTGAGCGCATCGTATCTATCATACCAGGCGTTTTCGAGCCTCGAATTTTGTTTTGTTTTGTTTCTTTTCCTCTTTATCCAACTTCTTCGCCTAACTCGACAGAACGTCCTCGACGTGGGCGAGCCGTTCCTTCATCCCTACTACCATACCAACAGTCTCGTTTGATCCCCGCAAATCAACTCGATTTGCAAGGTATGTTTTCCACTACCCGAGCCTTATATTTCTATCATCAATGCTTTACTTATACCAAGTAGCTCTGCAGGATGAGTCACCGATTTGACAATAAAGGAGGGTCGGATACCCACTCCGAGGTCGACGAAGACTTTCCGCGTGGTTCTAACGAGCTAGACGTGGCAAACGAGGTAGGTTTAACTCCGAGTCTCTTTGATTTTCGGCGACGTAATATATATATATATATAGAGAGAGAGAGAGAGAGACGTTGCCAAACCTCTTTCCGCTGGTGTTACGTTGATCGCTTGTTACGCGGGGAGCCCGGCCCGCTTCTCCTCGGCCGTTCTCGCTTTTTAAGTCGCCGACAAGGTCTTATGAGTAGGCGAATTGGGCTACTTTGCTAACGAGATGCTACCGTAGGTGAAAGTCCTTACGCTTCGAGAAGCTACCCAGAAGCTCAATGCCATCCATGAAGATGTTCGTTCTTGTGTCACCACGGGACATTTTGACAGCGAAGGGATGGATCAGACGGCAGCCATCATGAACGAGCTCTGGGATATCAAGAAAATGCTCAAGGAAGGCCAAAGGGAACGCGCTCGTTGTCTTGAGGTACTCGGAGAGCTTGTGGTTCTCGAGACGCAGAACCGTCAATCCTTGAAGCAGCTCCAACGTTCCCAGGGGGAGCAGGCCGTCGCCGAAGGCCAGCTTCGAAAGTCCCAGGAAGATGCGAATAAGAGTCTTCAAGAAGCCAGCATGGCTTGGTCCGTGGCTTTTATGCTAGTAGCGGCCATTTCTGGAATTGCTATCTACTTGTTGATTGAAAAAGTGAGCATGTTTGGTAGAGTGCAACCCGCGTGCGCGAGTCTCTAGCCACCTGGTACCTACGAGGAAGGAAGTTTATCGTGACGAAGATGACTGCTCAGAGCACGGTAGGTCTTGTCCCTGGCAAAATGGATCCTTGTACCATCATCTGTTCACCAAGAACATATGACCCTGTGCCTTCTTGGGAGCAAGAGTGCGCCGTTACCTTCTGATATGTTGCTCGGTGCTTTTCATTAGGTCGAGTTTCGAGTTTCGAATTCGGCGAATGTTATCCTCGTTTATTGTGTACCCATGAACCTGCCTAGGTAGCCGAAATAGCACGACAGCGAGGTAGCTATCTCCTCGAACATGACAATTTCGCGGCGTCTTCCTCTTCGGCTCTCTCCGAGCTCGCCCCCGCCGGTTTGTCTAATACGGAGTATAGAAGCTCATTATTTCCACTCCGACAACTCTTTACATTGGCCATGACCCCCAGTTAAGCTGCAGCGACCTAGAAATGCCGAAGTAGTATTACGATGTCGGAGTTTCGTAGAATTTTAATAATGACTCCTCTATAGCCCCTATCTTTGAAGTGTGAGAAGGGTACCTGTGATGCGCCTTTTCCGAGCATTAAATTACCTTTTTTTTAAAAAAAAAAAAAAAAAAAAAAAGAGAGTATTTCAAGCGTCCTTGTTACTTAAGCTGCGTTAAAAGCGACGTCATGTTTGAATTAAGTGGATGTTTATGTTTAATTCGTCGCTCGAGGAATAGGATATCATTATGGTAAGGGGATTTCTTACGTTTACGTTAGTACCTCAGGTAGGTAAGAGGCGGCAGTTAGGCGTTAGCAATACCTGCACGTAGGTGGATCTAGATCCCTACGCGGGTGCCTAAGCGAGCATGTATAGGGACCTAGCTCAGTAGACGGGCACTGGGCGGTACCTATTCGGGGTACCTATTCGGGGTACCTTACCTCCTAGGATCTACATACCTAGTACAACGCACGGTACAATGCGATACATGTCAACTCTATGTCACCTCCCTGAACATGCCCTCGCTCATACATCTACACATCCCGTCTTCGTTTACGAGATATTACTTCCGGACGTTCTGCACGATGGCGCAATCTTCGTCCGATAGTAGCAAACGGAAAGCGATGGAGAAGTCGATCTCGCCCCCGCCTGTGAAGCGCAAGACTCAGAGCAGCATATCAAGTTCGTGTGTAGCCTGTTGGATATCCCGACCCAGCTGCGCTTCAACCTTGTCTCCATGCTAACCAATCTGCTACTCGTAGAGGACGCCGTAGCGAATTTCTTCACCCCGACGTCCCGGAAGCCGAAAGATCGGACGACCTGGAGCGAGCGCGCACCCGATGGCGACGACGCGATGCCCACTCTACTCGTTGGCCGTTACGAGCCCGAGAAGATGGAGGAGGCGGACCGGGGGAAGAGAAGGAAGATCGCTGCATTCGACCTGGTATGAGCTGACCTCGCCCTCTCCAAACACCATACCTCCTCGGCTGCGGTGAGGAACATCTCTGGTGCTGAAGGTTGACGATCGACTCCCCAGGACTCAACGTTGATCACTACGGCATCGGGCAAGAAATTCGCGGACGATCCTGGCGATTGGAAGTGGTGGGACTCGAGCGTGCCGTCTCGCCTGCGAAAGCTATACGCGGAAGAAGAGTAAGTACCAGAGGATTCTCGCCGCCTCAAGCCGCCTTCTCGCCTAGAGTGGTAGTCTTACGATACCGTTTCGTATTGCGCGGCCCTCGCTCACCAGCCTCGTAGTTGCCGCGTGGTGATCCTCAGCAACCAAGGCGGGCTGACGTTGCACCCCGACCCCAAATCCAAAACCCCGAAAGCCGGCAGCAAGGCCAAAGTGGACAAGTTCAAGCAGAAGTGCAGCGCCGTGCTCGCGCAGCTCGACCTCCCGACCACGGTATACGCGGCCACGGGAAACGACGCCTTCCGCAAGCCGCGGACCGGCATGTGGACCGAGGTCTGTCGCGACTACGGCCTCCTTGAAGACGAGGTGGACCTTGCGGGCAGCGTTTTCGTAGGCGACGCGGGCGGCCGGACGGCGCAGCTGAAGAATTCCGAGACGGGAGCGGCGGCTGCTTCTAAAGACTTTAGTTGCTCGGACCGCAATTTCGCGCATAACGTCGGCATCGCCTACAAGACGCCGGAGGAGTTCTTCCTCGACGAGCCGCCCCGCGAGTTCGTCAGGGACTTTGACTTGGCTTCCTTTCCATATTCCGAGACGGCCGACGGCGATAGCGGCGACGAGGTTATCTTCGAAAAGACTAACGACCGGGACATCGTCCTGTTCTGCGGCCCGCCCGGCGCAGGCAAGAGTACGTTCTACTGGCGGAACCTGAAGCCGTTGGGTTACGAACGGGTGAACCAGGACACGCTAAAGACCCGGGCCAAGTGCCTCAAGGCTGCGGCGGAACTGCTCAGCGAAGGGAGCTCAGTAGTCGTCGGTACGTAGCCCGCCATCCTCTCTCCCTTCCCGTTCTTCGTCCGCCTTTCTTGCCCCGACCGATACGGCGCAAGAGCATCGTATGCTAATAGGCGAACAAAAGATAACACAAACCCCGACACGGACGGTAGGAAGGAATGGATCGACCTGGCGCGGAAGCACGGCGTACCCATTCGCTGCGTATGGTTCAAAATACCTAAGGCACTCTGCGAGCACAACGATATCGTCCGAGCTTTAAATAAACCGGTACGTATACCTTGGATAGGCACCTATTCATCTATCATTCATCTACAAATGTTTTTTTCTATGCGGACGAAGCTCTATATCGAATAGGGAAGTTGTACTGAACCAGTCTCGAATATAGATGAACCCGGAAGCCCGCACGGCGCTACCAAGCCTCGCCTTCAACGGGTACTTCTCCCGCTTTAAGGAACCGAAGGTCAAAGAGGGCTTCCAGGACGTGGTCGAGGTCGAGTTTAAGTTCCGCGGGACGAGAGAGGAGTACGCCGTTTGGGGGCGGTACTGGCGTTGAGGCCTGCGTGCCTCGTTTTGCGGAATTTGTGTTGATGGCTATAATAGAAGGGAGTTCTGCCGATTGGGGCCCGGGATATCAAAGTAACGGAAGCCCCGGCAAAAGGGTCACGTCTTTCGCCTAGGCACCCGCATTCTCGTAGAAAGGTGTGTAGATACGGGTGACGAAATAATATATATAATATATCGAAGGTCGCGCAACGTTCAGCCGCCCACGTTCCCTCGTCCCCCGGTCAAGTAAATTAAGTGACGTGAGGCCTACATTTCTAATATTGGGCTAACGTAGAATTTTGTGATGAATTCATTTATTGCTAAACCCCAGCGACATCGTACACCGAGCAAAGGAAAAGAAGGTGAATTTCGCCTCCACTCGACTATGGGGTATCCAAACTCCCTTGCCAAATGCCCATCTCGGCCCCGTAGTCACCTCATCCTCATTTTCCCTACCCGCGGACCATCGATCTCATAAGCGCCAAAATCATGCTGAACCTTTTGTGGTGACCGTACAGAAACAGATGTCTTTTTCGACATACCTCCAATGCTGGGAATGAGAATTGCAGTTGAGCTTTTCCCGCCTTCGCTAGAAAAAAAAAAGTCGTTCATGTGTTACATAGGCCGCGGGGCCCCGGATACGGGTAGGTGAACGACGCCGGGTGCAGTTGATTCACCGAAGCGGCTCGTCTCCTCCGGAAAAGGAGGGTTTCCGACTTCAAGTCCTCTCTCTCCATACGCCCTCCACGTTGCTCGTTATCTTCGATCGCTTACTTGACCACATCAGCCGTCCTTGACAGCAAGTTACAGAGCGTGCTCGCTAGCCCACACGCCGATGGCTCCGTCGCCGTCGTACGCTCGTCATAGTGCGTAGATACGCAACCGTGCCTCGCGCCCGACAGCCCGGGACGGGCGCTCAGCCGAATAGGGCGGCGCCGCCCGTCTCGATGGCCTCGATCTCTGCGGCGCTGAGGGGTACGCGGCGGAAACGCTCGGGAAGCTGGTTGCGGTCGAAATAGACGCCCTTGGGAGGCTCGACAGGACCAAGGTTGACGGCAGGCTGAGCGCCGATACCGCCGGCGGCGCCGATGGTCTTGCGGAGGGGTCCGTGCTGCTGGGCGTGGTCGCGGTAGGACGAGAAGGAAGCGTGCGAGTTACCATTGCCGCCGAAGCTAGACGGGAGAGCACCGCTGGGGGAAGCCGGGTGCGGTTGAGGGGTGTGGTCTACATTTTCTGTTGGGGAGACGGGTATTAGTATTAGTGGTGGTTATCTTTTATATGGTGCTTCTAGGAATCTTAGAAAGTTCCAGGTAAGAAGTCCAAGCGAGGTAAGAAAAGGCACGGGACCGAGGTTGGTTGGAGCTTTTGCTATACTAGGGAGAGCACGTACCAGGAATGGATCGCTTTCCGATGAATCGGATCAAGGGCGTGCGCTCGGCGTGGGCTGCCGCTTGGCGGAGAACTCGGGTAGCGAACATTGTGTACGAGATTCTAGAGGTGGTGGCAGGATACGAAGCCTTTATTCTTATTCCCGCGAGCGTATGCGGGAGAGAGAGAGGGAGGGAGAGGGAGAGGCAGAGAAGGAAGAGAGGTATGTGAGGTAGGTTATTCCCTATCCCTCAGTTATGGATTAATTTATCTCGGCAGTGCTCGGACTTTCTGTTGGGGGAAAAAGGAATACAATGTGGTTGGAGTGGGCGAAGGAATCGGATGGCGCTTGATTCGGGTCTTCAAGTAAGAATACCTGAGGTTGGATTTATGTACGCTTTTCCCCCGCTTATTACGATTACCTGGGTAATTCGAGGGACAACAAGTGGTAGAGTCGTCTTAGTTGGAGAGTGAGCAAGGAGAGGATAATGAGGAGGAGAGGGAGAAGAGGAAAAAAATAAGTAATCTATGTACGAGTGATTATGATCTTGATATTTCCGAGTCGTAAGCGACGCTCGACTTAAATTGTGGGATGGGACAAGAACTAACTAATGCTTAGCGTGCTTAGGACGAGCGCCGATAGTGGAACAAACGCTAGATGGGGAGGGGAGGGGAACATGGGGGGTAAAGTATATGTACCTATACAGGTAGGTAGGCACCTATATAGATATGTAAGTGCCTGGGCGATCACTGGTGACCCGCTAGGCAAACCTAGAAAGCCTAGGATGTCTGGGCTGTCTGGGCTGTCTGGATTGTCTGCTACGTACCTAGTGAGGTAAGAGAGGCACTAAGGTAAGAAGGGTGCGGTCGCTGCTTGCTATCGTGCTTCTATCGTACCACTTTCCAGAGCTATCGGTGGGGACCGATCTTCATTATGGCTAGGTAGCTCCTGCGATGTTCGGACTTTTGGGATTTTTGTGCCCAATTCGAATTGTTAATTGGCAATTGCCAAATCGCCGATCACCAATGACTTTCGAGCGTTGTTTCTTCCTTGCCCTTTCTCTCCGTCCTTTCTTCTCATTTCTAATCCTCGATGAGAGATTCTTTCCATGCATTAGGTACCGATCTTTACCTACCTCTACCACCTACATGTACAATACCTACCACCTAACTACCGGCCCAGCTACTCAGATGCGTCTATATGCCCTAGGTAGGATGTAGGTAGGTAAGTTGCGTCGATGGGGGTGGTGGCCGTTGTTGGGCACCTACACGGTAATAGACATATTGTATTAACCTAACACTTCCCACACCTTTTATCCCACGCGCTCGTGATACCGACTTCCCCGACGCCAGTGCCAGCCACTCCGCAACATCACGTCAGAGCGTCGAGGCCGCCTTCTAGTCGAAACTTTCCCCCCGGCGCCGCTGTTTCTTCCTTTTCTCTTTTCCTTTCTTACACATACTCCCTCGTATCCCAACCACCATATTGTTGAGACTGGCTGTATAAGCCTCGCAGGGTCCGTCAGCTGGGGGATAAGCTACTATTCCTGCGGGATTGGGGGTAACGGTCATACATCACGGAGAGCCATTCACGGAACCGAAACTAAACCTACACGTATCCAAGCTGGCACAGAGCTTTGGCTTCACAACACAGACCTGTCCGCGTATTAAAACTGACCTGTACCAATACATAGATACCTACCACCTATGTATAACCCTGACATTACTATATTACTATGTGCCTACCTAGATAAGGGTTCATATCGTGGCGCAATTCTAATAGGCATTCCTTCAGTGACGCATAGCACGGATCCGGTACGTTGCTCATCGTCTTTATGTCCACAACCGGGGACAGGACGAACGGTCGACCCGTAAGCGCGACCTGACTTTTCCTGCAACGCCCAAAATCCATTCCTAGTATTATATGGTGTTGAGCCTCTGAGTAGTATATATGTAAGTCTGTACACGCACACGCGTTGGACATGCACGAAGATTGCGACATCCCACCACTTTTACATGGGCTTGCATGGCTAGAACCCCCCATGGGTAACTCCGGACTGCGGGGACGTCTACCCGCATTATATTATACATACCTACATATATGTGTATGCACTGGAGGCGTTTACGTTGGCCGCGTCTGAGGTTCGAGTCCAGCCGGTATTAAGAGCCCCTATTCGTCCATTGGGATATCGGAGATAACACCCAAGACGCAAAGTGGTTCCATCGACGACGTCCAGACTCTACAGCGTCATATGATCCATAAATTACATGTACGCACAGCTCCTCTCTCATTCGAGCGGCACGCCCGGAGAGACGGCCACCTGCCGCACGCCCTATAAGATACGTACATCTTTGTCCGGAGTTCAATGTTGTTGTAGGATCGAACCCTCTAGCCCCCCGCCATCTCCTTTAGGCGATTCGCCGTTTTGAACCACCGCATGCTAGAGTAGAACTGACGTGACTCGGTGCTTATCTGATGAAAGCTCTAACAACGCAACGACTTAAAACACATGGACGACCTAATCTCTTGGCTCCAGTCAGAACACAAAGTACTAAGTAGATCTAGTTGAATACCTAGGTAGGTTAGACGTTGGTATACGATAGGTAGGTATAATACATGATCAAGCAAATTAATCCGTCTCGGGCTTGTTGGGGTAGGCATAAAGAAGCAGAAAATGATACGCCCCGGAGTACTACCTATGTACCGGGTAATGTACCAATCTAGGCACTCCGACCCCCCGCAAACTCCTTCAACGTCTGGCGCATCGCGGACTCGGGGTTATTCGCGTAGACACGGCCGCCGATCCCGTTAACGATGTGAGTAATTTCGCTCCCCGGCACCCCAGTCAGCCAGACGGTAGTCAGGTGGTGCAGCTTGACGCCCTCGGCTTCGGGAACTTCGATAGCATTCTCCAACTTCGTAGGAGAGTCGCGGAAGTACGAGTAGATACCCAGCCCCCACGCCTCGTGGCTCGTCACCCCGTCGGCGACCTTGTACGAGGCGAACCCGTTGGTCGTCCCGTCCTTGCTCCTCCACGACTCCTGGTTCGGTGGGTCGTACGGGATCTCGGACTGGTAGAAGTAGAGGCGGCCGCCGTTCCCGTTCCATAACGTCTGGAATTCCTTATGGTGCTCGTTAAACAGGCCGTATATCGTCACGTTGTCGCCGTTGACCACCATCCCGTTCTTTGTCGGGTTGGCGTGCCAGGCCGCGCCGTCTCCGTGATCCGCGCGCCACAGCCACAGCTGGTCGCCGACTACGTCGTGGCTGTTGATGGTTATGCCGACGTCGTTTCTGGTGCGGCCGGCCGTCCGCACCGTTAGGTCGTAGAGGAACGTCGGGTTCGCTGCGTGAGTAGCTGAACTGCTTGGTGGTCCGACCTCGACGAGCGTTGGTGAGTTTACCTCGCTCGCATCGACGATAAGACCGGCAAGCGTTACTCCGTCCACGTCACCGACGGTCAGAGCCGGTCGACCGTTGGTTGGGATAAGTGTGGGCATGCCCAAACCGAGGACGATAGTGTCGGCCCGGGAAACGCGCAGCGAGTCGTCAAGCTTGTAGATGCCCGGGGTGAAGAGGACGTGCTTACCAGAGTCCAACGCCCTGTTAAGAGCAGCGGCACTGGCCGTAGGCGGTTGGGCTACGAAGAATTGGTCTATGGGGACGGACTTCCCTGGGGTCGCGGAGCCGTTCGTCCAGCTAGGACCTTGCGTATCGGTCTGCAGCGCGGGCACAAACACCTCATACAGACCCGCGCTGGTGATTCGGACGTATGGCTTCTCCCGAATGATAGGAGTCCTCTCCACGGTAGTATATGCGGAAGCGGGAAAGTTGGCCTGGCTAGGCGCGTTAGAGTCGCCGACGAATACCATGTTCCACACGGCGTTCGCCCAGCTGCCATACTTATTGTTACGGGAGAGCCACTGCTGCTGCGAGCCGGGGAGCACCTGTTGGTCGACTACCGAGTCAGCCATGAAACCTCCCGACGCCCAACCCCCCGCCCCCGTGTTCGGGTCGACCTGAAATAGCCAGAGGCCGTTGGAGCTCCGCACGTGCATGCGCCGAAGCGGTGCGGCCTGTGACACAGCGATCGTCGTAGTGTAGTTGGTGGCGACCGAGGCATTCACGGAAAAGTTCTCGAATGCGCGCCAGAAGTTACAGGTAGCATTGCGATTCGGCATCCAATAGGCCGGCACGTTGGCACCGCCTTCGATCAACACGTCGTCGGGATTCTGACCTAACCCCGCAACCTGCGTGTAAAAGCCTACGTCGAAGAGGACGTTGTATGTCCCAGGCTTGAAGAGGAGGGCGTACCGCTCGGTACCGAACTCGTTCGCCTCCATCTGCTTGAATACGGTGGTTACCCTCTCCTGAATAGCAGCCGCCGGCATCTTCGGGTCGAAGACGTAGACATTAGGACCGAAGATAGTCGCATTGGCCATAGAAATAGAACTGTCGTTGGCTATGACCGGCACTATTCGACTAGGAATTGGAGGAGGGTTAGGATCATTCCAATGCCTATCCGTTATTAGTCTAAGATTTTCCGCAGTGAGCTCTCTGACCCCTCTCTCCTCCACCCTCGTGCGAGCTTCCGCCGCCGCCATCCCCTCTACCGGGCCGGTTCGAGAATCCGGGGGCTCATGCTGGCGTAACTCCCTCTTCACGAGGCATCCCTCGACCGCCCACCTGGGCACAGCTTCCTCGTAAACGACGCTCTTCTCTTTCCTCATCATCTCGATTAGCTCTGCGCCCGTCTTACCGCGTATCTGGCTTTCGCTGAATAGCGTACCCGCGAGCGCATTGGCGCCGCTCGTTATCGCGTAGTCGCGGTACCGCCAAATCAGGAAGTTTAGGGCCTCCTCGATGCTCGGCACAGCAAAGAGTCGGGCGTCAAAATGAGCCATGCCAAGTAGAGACTCGACAACGTCTCGGGGCTGGTCCTTCAACGCGACAGCCAGGTGCGCGTTGAACCGCACGCCGCAATAGCTCGCGGCCAACGAAGCGAGCTTCTGCACCGGTTCGGAAAAGGGCCGGGCATCGCCGTCGGGGAACACCAACGCGATCTCATCCGATTGGGCGTAGGCGACGGTGGCCTGAGGGGAGAGGTCCAGCAGTAAGTCGGAGCACGTAGCAATCATGGCATCGTGGATCCTCTGATCGAACGGTCGTTGGAAGCACGGCTGCGTTTTGAGCTGCGAGAAGCGGTGGCCGGCTAGGCGTAGGATGATCGGGGACGAAGCGGATAGCGTGGAATCGAAGGCAGTCTCATATTGCCTCATTCGATCCTCGAGAGCCATATTGTATCTACGTGGGAGTTTTTATAGGGAAGGGGGATGAACTTGGGCTGCTCTCGTGTGTGTGGGAAGGATGGTAGATGGTAGAGTCCAAGTACCCATGTACCTAAGTACCTCCTTTGGAAGTTAGGCGCCTGTATCTAAGGTGGCGGTGATGTCAACCCTATCGGCTCGGGCAGCTTCGGCTCTCCCCGGCGGGCCCACCAAAGTCCGGATCGGCTGTCCGTGCAATCGAATCCCGCCGCTGCCTAATTGACATTGCGGCCTTGTTCGCGCTATCTTCGATGGGATTCCGTAGGAGTACGATCCTGAATGAATCAAAAACTGAAATTCTTTATATTATTTCTAAGCGTCTGCATGGCTTTAGGGCGGAATTCGTCTCCCGGTAAATTACCTGGTACCTACCTAGGTAAGTACTTCATCTTTTATCCTGTGTTACCTCCCGCAACGTCAACAATTTTCTCTACTTGGAATAATGCCGGATGCGTTGGTTTCGGTATCTATACTATCGAGACACTAGAAGTGACTTGGCCTTCCCTACCGTTGAGCGATCTTGTGTTCTGGAAAGGGGATCGTGGCGCTCATGGGATCCTCAGAAATCGGTTGTCATGTATGCCTTTGATTGACATAAGTATGCCTCGGCCCGAAGGTCTTATTACGCGGCCGATTCCTCTATAGAATATGATCCACGACACAAAAAGTTGCATTCATATTTCACGTATCAGTCGTCGGCTCGAAAAGCCTCGTTGAAAATTCCGCGTGGTGATATCGTCTCCCGGAGGCGTGGAGAGGAACCCCGACACGTCTCGTCACTGTAGTCCACCCCCACCGAAGTGAGGCCTATCTCCGATTCGGATGGAATTAGCAAAGTGTAACACCTTCCCTGCCTACCCACGTATGACGGGAAGATGCGGAGCGGCCTTGATTTTGCCGTAGAAAAGGAAAGCTTCTTTCCTGGGTACTTTCGCTCGCTCAGTGACACCCTGAACCCCTGGTTTATACCCGGATTAATATTTGTAGCTTCAGAAATGTATGCGGGGGGTTGTTTTACGTCCGACGGCACCATATATCGTTTCTGGTATGGTGCGTTGCGGATAGGGCCCTGCATTTCGATAAATTACCTATAAGCTGGAATCCTAGAGGTACCTACACGTACGTAGGTGGGTAGGTAAGTGAAGAAGTACAAGGTTAGGCGGATAGGAAAAGTATAATAGGGAAAAGGAGCGTGAGCCAATGACTGCTTCCGAGTACGAAATCCTCTAAATAAATCTAGCCAATCATAGCTCGGCCTCTTTCGCAAACTTCCGTTCTCCCTAATCTCCAAATTCAACGCTCCCATATATGCAACGGGCGGCGATGAAATCGACGGGGGAAAATCTAGGAAGGAAGAGACCACCGCTTCCGAATCCGATCGAGGCGGCAATTACGACGTGGTTCCACGCCGATGTGCTGCCGCAGAAACGGCAGGGATGCCAGCTTGACGAGCTCGTAAGCCAGGCGCCGAAGAGATGGACGGTGTACGAACCGATGGTGCTATTGCCGGCCGGCTCTTTTAGCGCCGGCACGTGGAAACAACTCCTCCCACGCTTGCGTGACGAGCGGGATGATCGCTTGTGGGTGCGGATCCTGGCGGAGATATCCAAGAGAACTGGAGGAGCACTTCTCACGCACCTAGCCGTGAACGAAGGGATCCCGGCGGCTCTCCGCCGCGGCGCTTCGGAAGGGCATGGGAGCGGAGGGGGGGCTTTAAACGATCATTTAGCGCGGGATAACGTACTGCGCAGCCCGACCGGTCTTCGAATCTTGCTCGGGGACTTCGGCCCCGCTTCCGCCGACGAGAATGCGCCGGATTTCGAGAACGCATTCTGGGTCTCGACGAGGCAGAACGGCGTATTCCAGACATGGGCGCCGCGGTGGACGATGTTCAGCCGGGGCAACATCAAGGAGAAGGCGCGGCTGCTCGGCTTTCACGATGAGGGGGGCATGAAAGGGAAGAGTGTTCTAGGCGACGCCTGGGCAGTTGACCTATACGCGGGCATCGGATATTTTACTTTCTCGTACGCGAAGTTGGGTATGAGAGTGCTGTGCTGGGAACTAAACCCCTGGAGTGTCGAAGGATTGCGCCGGGGCGCCGAGGGGAATGGCTGGTCGGTGCGGGTCGTAAAACACGGACGAGACCTCGGGTTACCGATGGATGAGATAGTAAAGGGAGGTGAGCGGATCATAGTCTTCCTCGAAGATAACAGGCAAGCGGCGCGGAGGATCGGGGAACTCAGCCGGCTGAATCTCCTGCACGTCAACTGCGGCCTATTGCCCACGAGCGACGCCTCTTGGAAGGATGCTTGGGGCATTGCTTCGCGGGGCGAGGGAGGGGAGGTATGGCTTCACCTGCACGAAAACGTGGGTGTGGCGGACATCGAAAAACGGAGAGGGGAGGTTGAGGAGTTTTATTTGGATTTGGCACGCGAGGACGCCGATAGCAACAGAACGGCATGTGTAGAGCATACGGAGCTGGTCAAGACCTTCGCGCCGGGGGTATGGCATTGCGTGTTCGATCTGCATATCACGAGACCTAGCAGCATAACATGAACGCATCCCATATCAATGCACCAAATATATTCCAAGTCGCCGGTCGTATACGCTTCCCTGCCAAAATCTGGGTTGAACGCAGTCACGGAAATGTCGTATTACGTCGTTGAGCATTAAATTAATAGTTTAAGGGGTATCATGGACGTCTCTCAGCTGCCTCTCCTAAACTTCCTCGGAATATTATCCTCTACGATGGCCATCTTGTTCAGCTTCTCAAGCCTCTCTTCTTGGTCTTCGAGCATCTCGTGCTTCTTGAAGTGCTCGATATCTTCGGGGTGGGTCAGATCCTCGACGCGGGTATTCTCGTCGTGGTACTTCTCCCAGTGGTGTATCTCGTACTCGTACTCGTCGTCGCCGTGGTGCCCTGGCCCGGTACCCATATCCGGCAAGGTCCTTCCCGAGTCGATGAAAGCGACGAACTCGTCGCGGGTGACGAATCCGTCCCTGTTGGTGTCGAGCAGGCGCAGCAGCTCGCGCTCGATCTCGTCGCGGCGGGACTGCGGAACTGCCTTATTCGACTCGTCCATCAGCCCGTACGTGCGCAATATCTCCTCAGCTTCCCAATGGCCGTCGGCGTCGTAGTCGTGCAGGACGAAGAAGGACGAGGCGTCGAAGTCGCTGATGTGGTGCTCCTCTGCATCATGCTGTTAGACTTGGTGGTGGTGGCAACGTAGGTACCTAATGTACCAGTTCAGCAAGTGATATCGTACCGGCCATATGTTTGGTCATCCAGCTGGCGTTCTCGTCGACCATTGGTTGCTGAGATCCGCCGTGGTCGCCGTGACCGAGAACTTGGCTGGCGAGGCCAGCTGCAAGCAACATCGCAGTGCGCATTTTGATACGACCCCTTCCTTCTCGGACTTGATACGGTATTAGCCAAACTGGGGTAGTTGATGCCTCGGACGACGAATCGGGGACGAAAGTTCGCGACGGGAGGATGAGGCGAGGGAGAAGGAGGAAGAGGAAAAAAAGGGACAAAGGGAAGACGGGATTGATTCGATAAGGACAACAGGGCAGCGACGAGTTCGGGACTTGGGGGGGAGAGCTGGGCAACCGGGGTACATGCATCCGTGGATCTGGTTCCAAGATAAGCTAAAGCCGGCGGATAAAGAAGCCCTACATACCACCTAGATAGGTACCAGGCAGGTACAAGGTAGTAGGTACATGCTGCATATACTGGGTACCTACTATGTACTTACATAGGTAGGTAGGTACTTATGAGATCGTCAATTGACACTTGTGCAGTTAGTGCAGGATTCTGCAGCCCGGGCAAGCTTGCTGCAGGGGCCGTACCTACCAGGTACTTATACACTAGGTTAAGATTTGGTTAGCTCATCCGGCCCGTACCAGTAGAGATAAGGAGCTTAGGTATCTAGGTAGGTACCTAGGTATATACTTTAGTGATCCTTCGTAAGGTTCCTTCGTCTCTTGGGAATCTTTACCTTTAACAACTACCAAGTTTAATTCAGCTTTTTAATTTGGCGACAAACACCGGAGCCGTACCCAGGCCGCGCTCGAGCTATGGGACACTTGCTTACTTCTTATGCTTCTGTTTACCCCCTTTTCGGTATTTCCGCGTAGATTGCGAACATGAGCCGCACTCTGGAGCCCACCCTCCTCTCTCTCCTACCGACCTACTCCAAGGACCTACCTCAACCTCTTCTTGAGCTCGCATCCTCCTTGCTCACGCAGTCCCGCCATAGCGCCGGCACCCTCAAAGCCGAGGAAGAAGTCTCCCGGGAATATGCCTGTGCCCACATTGCTTGCGAACGTCTAAAGATAACCCTCGACCTTCCGCCGATCCAACCTAGGCCTCCCGTCCCGCCGCGGATATACAAGAGGCTGTATACCCACCTCGACAATGTTTTACCTGCGAATACCGTCGGGAGGCCGGCCGGGCTGCGGACGCCGAGGTCAAAGCTACGCGAGGCGAGCGGTTTGGGCAGCGCCCAACGAATTCCCTCGAGAGGGACACCCACGAAAGAAGAATCGCTGGCGAAGTTCAGGTCTCCTGCCGCGGCGCAGGCGGACAATACTCCCACCAAGTCTACGAGTAAGAGGCCGCCGCCGCCGTTGCCCGCCAAGAAGAAGGCGGGCGGCAACGTAAGCGCGATGCCCGCCTGGGTCCGTCCCACCATTCGGTTCATGTGCGAGGAATTGGACGAGGAGCGTATCGGACGGACCGTCCTCGCCGGCATGCAGACGATCGCCGCTCCGAACGGGAGGCAGACGAAGGACGAATGGATCAACGAACACTTGACCCCTCTGCTCGCAGCCGTCTATTTTCTCGTTTCGTCTCAGCTGTACGTGCTAGAGCAAGGAAAGGACTTGGACGATCCGCAGTACGCGCGGATGCGAAAGTCTATCCTCAAGGTCATGGGACGAGCTCAGGAGAACGTCAGCGTGACGGGTATGGACGAAGACGAGCTCTGGATCGGCTGGACGGACATTAAATCAAAAGACGTCGATGGCGCCGTCGCCAAGGTGGTTGAGAACAACTGGCAGGAAGACGAGTGGTTTACCGGTATTAAGCATATGGCTAAACAAAACTCGGAGATTAGTGGCAGAGATGCGGAAACGGATGACGGTGACGAAAGGCCGTTTAGTGAGAGACTTCACGTTCAGAGAAGCGACACCATGTTCCAGAGCAAGTGGGACATGACCGACAAAAAGCGAGACGAATATCAGACGTGGAAAGAGGATATGCTGCGCCGAATCGAAGAGATCGAACGCTCTCGAGGTTCCGAGATGGAAGTTGATATCTTGGCTTAATGTCGGTACTGTCGAAGACGCGAACAACTGCGTGAAGGATAGAGCGACGAGATTTGTCTATGAGATACCCGGATACCCGATTCTAAACGTATCCTACCGGCCGCCGATGCGTTTCTTTGCGAAGTGTCATAGGAATCCCGTTCTAGAATTTCCTGTTCTGGTGGGTTTAGAGCAACGTCTAAAACGGTGCCCCGCCGCCAACGACCGGAGTTCAAACGCTCTGCAGCACTAGGCGGGCAGGGTCGCCGAAGAGGCGATACCCGTCGTCCCAAAAAGCGTAACTCGGACGTCCGCGTCGGCGAGGTTAGAAAGTTCACGGCTTCCGGGTTTGCGACTCGTCTGCTATATCTCACCATTTTCGTCGCTTGATAGGTCGAAGGGGGGATACGCCCTACCAAACAACGGAATAATTACGAGTGCTTGATATCTTAGGTATAGACACGCTTAGGCTTAGGAGAAGGCTTGTCGTATATATCGCCCCTAGCCTATCGGAACAGGAGGCTTAGAGGTTTTACGCTTTGAATCTACCAAATAATTTGCCGTTAATGACAATGGTGATACCCACCACCCCTATATTCCGACCATTCCTTGTATGCGGTGAGCGTCGAGTCTCTTCTACGGACCAGGCAGAATCATTGATGGCGGCCAGAAGTCGCTGCTCAACGCCTTCTCCAACGAATCCTAGCTATCCGACGAGGTAGCCACACGGCCGGCATGCAAACGTGCGTAAAAATAACTGCGCACCTACCCAAGTAATGGGCGTAGCGGTCGGGGGCTTGGGTATGCGTCGGCCTAGACCAGGGGGTGGTGGTTAACGCATACGAATTTCCCTTGTTTCCCGATTGCGGCTATATTCGTATCTATTTCTAAGGATTCTCGGGATCTTGAAGTCATCTACAAAACTCGCGGAGAGGAAAGTGAACTAGTTCATCGTGGGTTCGTGTGCGACAAACTTCGGAGATTTCGTGTATAATTTCTTTTACCGCTTCATGCTACGGTTCGCCCTGTTATCACTCGTACATGACGAACAACCTATAAAAAGCTTGACAAACCCGCATAGGTAATTTACCTATGCGCCCTTCCTCGTTGCATCCCCGTGGCCCATAGTATCCTGGACCGTCCCACCAACGGATCCTTTATCCGTGAACTGTCGGCCAATCGCGCCCTCCTTCGAAAACGGACCACCGAGCCTGTTCGCTGTGCCGCCGATTGCTCCTTCGGACTAGAGCGATGGGGTGGTTGATTAGTATGAATGGCTAGCTAATTAGGTTGCGACGATAGAACGGAACGGAATAGAGATAGAGCGGGGCTACAACGCTGCGGTCGAGATGGAGAAGGGGAAGATCTCAACTAACCGAGAACTGGTGTCCGACGGAGCCCTGGGAATCAAACGCCGAGACCCGGGTCGCCGCGTCCGAGTCGGAGCCCGGCTCAGGGCCTAGGTAATTTCCCGTCGCGGGGAACTTGTCAAACTTGGAGTTCTTCTCCGTCCTTCCTGCGATACCGCCGCTATTCTTCAGACCAGAATCACCACCGCTGCCACCACTATCCATGCCCTGCCCGACGCTCCCCGGATTCCCACCGCCTACGGCCTTATTCAGCGCTCCCGGAACGTCGGGCGTGTTGTCGGCAGCTGACTTCGCGGCACCTAATATACCGCCACGCTCCTTGTTGCCGTGGCCCTGGCGTCCCGGCATCACGGAGTCGAGTAGGCCGCCGCCACCGGGTCGGACGCCGTCGCGGTGGCTCTGTGGGCCCTCCTGCGACTCGTCGTAGTCGCGATGACCTCGCATCATGGTCTCCTCGATGCCCCCGTGCCGCCCGTCGTGCGTAAAATCGCCCCTAACCCCCGAGCCCTGGTGCTGCTGCTGCTTCTTGGCATCGCCCGGCTTGAGCGCCTCTTTGAGAGAGCCGAGGAGAGATTTGCCCTGGTTCTGGTTGGGTGCCTATCGTATCACAATTTTTGGTTAGCCTCTTGAATACCTACTTTTATGTATTCGTCCGGGGCCGTCACGGGAGGTAGATAGGTCGAAAACGTACGTATCCGGCAGCCGTTCCCTTCGGGTCCGGGTCGTCCGATAGATCGACGTTCTGCTGGGCGACCGAAGCCCCGTAGTTCAGACCCTGGACCGGGTGTCCGCCCGTGCCACCGGTAGACATTGCTGTAGATTGATAGAAGGTATTCGTATCTTTCTTTGCTCCGATAAATATGTATTTGCTCGGGAAACGAAGCGGTTCGTCGATTGGAACTGGAACCTAAGCACCATTTCGAGTTTGAGCGAGAGGGTTATATGGTCTCTCTTTAAACTTCAGAGGGGGCGTCTCGATCTCGGCAGCAACGTCATAGTGATGCGACGCAGCGCAGATGAGATCTCATCATACCAGCATAAGTCGTGTTCGACGCACCGAGATGATGTAAACCGATTCACGAGGCTCCGTAATTGCTCGCCGAGGGGAAGCCCATATTTTGGGAGAATGATCAGCTCCGATCGAGATATCCCACTATCCAATAAGAGCCTTGTTGTGGTTGCGAGCTCTGATCGAGTACCCTAACCCATCGCTACCAAGCTTTGTACAAATACAAATACTATTGTAACGCCTGGGACCTCGATGAATATCGGTTCTTGCTGGCCAGCCCGCCATGGCATTGACACTTGCACTTTTCCTATTCACATCTCAGGACCGTTTCGTATCCTTGGATATAACTGGTCCGTTACCCAGCCTCCCACCCTAATATGCACGAATTCCGCCTTATACCACCCGTCAGCTTGCCTTTTCTATAGCGTGTATATCTCAGGTTCCTTGTTAAGGCCTTGCTTCGCGCTCCAGGTGCTAGTTCGCGCTTGACCTCAAGAAGCCATGGACTCCCATGCCGAAAATTCAGTCAAGCAGAGGCGTGTCGTCCAATTAAATCATCCTATTCTTCGCTGTTACACTCGTTGAACGCTTCGCAGCAATGGACGAACATAGTCAGATACTTAGCAACTACTCGGGCAGCAATGCCCTCGGCAACATCTCCAATAACGCCCCTCCCGTGGATAGGAACGTTCACCACCAGCTGCAGCAACAGCACGGTGTCCTGCAGGATGCACAGCCAATACCTAGCTCTTCACTTGCGCAGCCAGGTGGGAGATGGTAAGGTTTTTTTTTTTTTTTTTTTTTTTTACTAACTACACCGCCCCCAAGTAGCCCGCCACGCTGGCACTGCGACCAGTGTCTCCGTTGGTTCCTAACCTCCACCGAACTGAATAGGCATGCAAAAGCCACTTCTCACCAAGCATACAGCTGCACGTGCGGTAAAAGATTCGGCCAATTTGATTCGCTGACACGGCATATCAGTTCCCAGGCTAGCGGTATCCCCCAATACCCATGCGAATATTGTCATCAGCGCGGGGGGACTAGAGGCTTCCACCGACTCGACCATCTCGACCAGCACGTGAGAGGCGTTTATAAGATTGACGTCGAAGACAAGCTACCGAAGCGGAGTGGTGCGGGCCTTCTCGTCGTCTCAGGAACACCTATCGGCGATAACAATGTCAACTTAGTCTCGCCGGCGCAGGAACCCCCCTTTCCATGCACCGTCATTGGATGCATCAAGGGGGTGTCAACGGCTATGTTCGACAAGTGGATCTCATCGAGCATCAGAGCATGATGCATTCTTTCATGGTTGAGACCTATAGTGTCAGTCAGAACTATGGCGTCGGCGAAAACTATAATGTCAGCCAGAACTATGGCTTCGGGTCGCAGTTTATGGACAACGTGCTCATGGGCGACGTGCCGCTCAACCAGCAGGATGGTGCCCCCCAGTTCCCGTTCTGACGGGTATCGCCTCGGGGGCTCGAAAGCGCGTTTAAAGAACTAGGCTATAACTTATGGGATGATCGCAAGCTGACGTCGCTCGGTTTTTGTGGCATTTGAAGTTTTGTTTGATGAGATAGCTGCAGTAGAGCTACAGAAATGAACTCCTTATACCGACGCGTTGGTCACGCATATTGAAAGCTGTAACCCCTTCAGTTAAATGCTTAACGTAAGGATAGGTAAGCGCCGAACTTTGCAATAATTTGCTGTGCCAGACCGCTAGTTAGTAGTGAGCCGTGACGGTTCATACGAAGCCGCTTCGAAGCGGCGTGGTCAAAATGAATTCTGCTGAAGCATCGTTTGGGTTGCTCCCCGCAACGGCGGTTCTCTTTTCGTTGGATATGAGTAAATGCGTCTAAGCAATCACTACCCTCATTATATGATGAAGGATAGGCTAGATTGTTATAGTGAGGCCACCGCTCCCCTCTGAGAAGCCGTCGAATACGTACTTGATATATCTTTGGAGAGTTAAGACACACGATGAAGCCCAAATGCAGGGATGGGCAATAATCTCACACTCTACCTTGGTCAAGGGAGCATCGAGTATTAGCTATCCCCTTACCCTCTTACAACCCACAAAACACGCGAGACAGGGGAAAGAGAGCAGCTGATGCACAGAGATAAAATTACGGAATCCGCTCTAATTTCCTACATATAATACAAGGGGGGCCGCATCATATTTGGCCCCGGACCGACCGGTAGGTACGCCACCGTCAAACGCCAAAGAAATCATATGGGTGGGCTTCTCCCCGCAGGAAGTTCTGCAAAAGCACGATCATCTCGAGGCTGCGATTGGGGGGTGGGGCACGCTTTTCACCACTCTCCGGCCTCGCTCAGACGGCGCTGTAGCCCCCGCGGCTTCCGCTCCCCTGTACCGTGTTAAGCACCCTCCTAGTCCAGTCCTTCATCAGGTAGGGGATGTCGCGGATGGTGTCGCCGTGAGGGATGAGGTCCCAGCCCCGAGCTCCGTAGCGGTTGTAGTTGAGCCACGAACCGAAGATGAGATATGCCGCGGTTCCGAGGAAGACGCTGGGCGTATCGATTAGCAAGCAAGGCAACGCGTAACCGGACGCGGAGTTCGACGCTTCTCGATGGGGAGCAGACACTTACAGGATGACTAGCCACGTGAAGAAGCCCCAGTGAGGGCTCGGCCTTTCGCCGCCGGAATTGTCGCCGTCAGACGACTCGCAGGCGTATTGAGATAACCAAGTCAGGCGCAGCACGTCGACGTTCCCGTCCTCTTCCAGAGGCTCGTAACTGTCAAATATCAGGCTTGGGTCGTTCTCGATACCCAGCTGGACTTCCTTGGGTGCCTCGTCGTCACCGTCACCGTCGCCGTCGCCTTCTCCGTCGCCACCGTTATCCCCGTCCTCGGCCCTGAACAGAAGCGGGTTCATCCGAGCCGCGCCAGAGTCCTCCGGGTTGGAATCGTACTTGTCGTCGACGGGGTCGTACTCGCCCTCGGTCCCGTTCAGGCCTTCTTTGCAGATGAATTCTATGATGGCCCTCTGCGCCCGCTTCTTGCCGCTGTCCGTCTTATCGAAACCGCCTTTCAGCACTATGCGGACGCCCTCCTTCTTCGAGTCCGAGTGCGAGTCCGAGGTGCTGAGCCGCGTTACTTCGTGGTCTAGGGGTCCGCCACCGTGTACGGCTAGCTCGCCGGCGATGGGTATGGCCTTCTCGAACGTGTCGCCTATCCGTTTGATGGCGCATACTGGTAACGGAAACGGTCAAGTCAGTACGGTACTCAGCCCCGATGCGAAGAGAAGGGCCGCGGCATCAGCAACACACCTCGGGAGCCGTTGGGGCATTGTTCATTCTTTTTTACGTCGCCCTTCTTCTTAAGCGGGCGACATATATCCACGGTATACGTGGTGTTGTGTGGTGTGTCGTCTACGAGGCGGCTTGTCACGACGGAGTGCGGGCCGCCTAACGCGGATAGATCGAATCGGTGTCCGCCTGCCACGACGGATTTGCAATCCAGCATAGCTGTCGCGGGGAGAGGGGCCAGCAGCAGGGACACGAGCAATGCGATGTCCGCCGCGTGCATCGTCGGGGCCTTCATGACGTAGGAATAGTTCACCGATGCGGTCGGGTCCGTCGGGCGCGCGATGCGGTTGAGTTTGCGGGGATGCGACGATTCGATTTCCCTTGATGACGGCCGGACGGAAGAGAAATGAGGGATGGCCGGAGGGGAGGGGAGGGGAGGGGAGGGGATACGGTTGCCAAGGGTTTTTCGAAGTCGAGGTTGAAAGAGAGAAAGATAGGTAGGTTGGTAGCCACCGATAAAGATGATGGATGAATGAGAGGCCGAGCAGGAACGCGGTTGGGGCCCCGGGATCAGCGGAGCGATCGGATCGAATAGACTATTGTATTGTGCAAATTACAATATAATATAAGAACGTACGAATGTTCGTGTGTTCCGCGCGTATTGGTGGCGTGTGCCTAGATGCGTACCTATCTAGGTGCGTACGTAGAATTGTAGAAATGTAGAAATGTATGGGTGCCGGCGACAATACGACAAAACGACAAAAGGATGGGATGAGCCTTAATCAAGAGGTATCCCAAGGGTGGGTAGAGATGGCCAAGTCTCGTCACGATACGGACGGAGCTCGCATGCCCTCGCTGTTGATGGGCTAAAAACGTTAAAAAAGGATGTGGTTGGCTTTGGTAGCGTGCACTTGGCTGACGGTATGTGGAAGCTTGTTTCTCTTGAAGCTTGTCAGGTCCCGCGGCTCGTCGTCATAGGCCCGTATAGAGTTAACGTGACTACCTCCTTACCTAGGTACCTACCTAGGTACCTACCTAGGTACCTAACTAGGTAGTAGTCTATGCACGTACCTACGTAATATGCGCTTAAAGCAGTTGTTGTAATGGGGGGAAACCAAACCAGTACGGAGCGTTACTTGATCGATGCATTAAGAGGTACCTATTCATATACCGAGTTACCCAGGAGGTACCTAAGGTACGTCGACACCCCCGTGACCCATAACCCATGACCCCTTTTCTTGGGTACAACCTTCCCCCCCTATTATCGAGAATAGCTCTTAGGAAAGGAGAGAAAAAGAGGCAGGATCAAGCCGGAGAGACGTAACAGAGGGAGAAAAAAAAGGGTCACCGCGAAACACGCCAAACTACGAAAAACTCCTAGACACCGCTGCCACATCCGCAGGTGAAATTAATTCAATCCTATTCCTACTCCTATTCCGTAAACTATCATCAAAAGCATACGCCCGTCGTTCGTGACCCCGTACCAAGCTAGCGAAATGGGTATAATGAAAATAAACCTGAACCGCCTGGTCCGGACAGGACACCCCGATAATGCTAGATATTTGGAATTGTTATACCGACACCTTCCCATGAACGCCGTATCGGTCTCGGAAGAGATGGTTTCTCTTGGCGCCGGCTAAGGCCCAAGCCTATCTGTTTTCACAATGCAAAGAAAAGAACCAACCAAGAGACCCGCATTCGACGGGCCCGCGCACTTCCCCCTCGTCCTCGTCCTTCTTCTCCTCCTTTTTCTTCTTACGATCCGCCAGACGGGTTCTAGTCCCTAACGGTAAGGCCGGCGCCGTATAGCAACCTACTGCATCAATCCGTTCATCCCGGTCATACCGTTTTGCATACCGCCTTGTACGCCGCCTTGCATTCCGCCTTGCATTCCGCCTTGCATCCCGGCCGGCATCCCGTTCTGCATCCCGTTCTGCATATTTTGCATGTTTTGTGCCATCTGCCGCCGCTGCATGATTTCGCGTTGTACACTGTCTTGCGCTCTCTTGAGGCAGGTTTGTTTAAACTGCTCGAGAAATTCTTGCGGTATGTTCTGCTGGCCGCCGAACCGATCCACCATCTGTCCGATGTTCTGCTGGTAGATCTGCTGCTGCCTCTGCCGAATCTGTAGCGCTATCGGGTTAGGCGGGGGCCGCGCGTGCTGGCCTTGTTGTTGCATATGCTGCTGCATCTGCTGCTGTATGGCGGCCATCTGAGCGGGATTCATGCCGCCCACATTCATGAAGCCTTGGTTGCCCACCTGCTGGTTGGGCATCTGCCCCTGCATCTGCTGGTGCTGTTGGTGCTGCTGCTGCTGCTGCTGCTGCTGCATACTATTGAGCTGCTGCTGATACCGCTGCGCAAATTGCGCTTGCTGAGCGGCGTTCATGACGTTAGGATTTTGTATACCCGCGTTAATCATCTGCTGGCGTATGAGCGGGTTCGAGAATATTTGGCTGTGCATCTGCGTGTTCTGCCCGTTCATCATGCTGCCCTGCATCGCCTGTAACTGGTGCTGGTGAGCGATTCGCTGGCGTTGCTGCTGTTGTATCTGGGCGACCATTAACTGATTCGGCACCTGCTGGCCCATGTTCTGGCTTCCCATCAACATCTGTCCCATGTGGGAGTTCTGAGCTATCATGCCCGGGGGCGGGCTAGCCTGGCTCATCCGAGGCGTCGGCATCGGCCGGTTGATCGGAGTACCGTGAGACATCTGCGGGGTCGCGCTCGGCATGCGAGGTGTGTTGGAAGGATGACTTTGCTGACTACCCCTCGCGGACATGCTAATGGCCATGGGTGCGGACATGGGCCCGTGGGTCTGGGCGACGGAAGACGGCCTCTGAGGACTTGCTCCCATGCCGGAATTCGTCTGCTGCATAGGAGCGTTGCCGACCATAGGACTCGACATGTTCTGCGGCGTATTCTGACGAACGACAGGTGACGAGACGGGCGGCTGCGAGACCTGTTGCTGGAATCTGTGGGCGGCCTGGGCTGACATAACACCGTTGGGCATTCCGTTCTGGACGGGATGTCCGTGAGACGATTGGGACATTTGGTTCATCGGAGTATTCTGGGGGGATTGTGCAGCCTGAGCTTGCGCCTGAGCTTGGGCTTGTGCCTGGGCCTGGGCCTGAGCCTGCGCTTGGGCTTGAGCCTGCGCATGCTGCTGGGCAATTGCGCGGCGCTGAGCTTCTTGCTGCTGCTGCTGCTGCTGCTGCTGCTGCTGCTGCTGTTGTTGTTGTTGTTGTTGCTGTTGTTGTTGCTGCTGTTGCTGCTGTTGCTGCTGCTGTTGTTGCTGCTGCTGCTGCTGTTGCTGCAGCAGCCGTTGTCGTTGTGCCTCTTCGCGACGAAGCTTATCTTGCTCGGCTTGCTGTCGCTGTATCTCTTGTTTCTGAAGTTGGAGCTTGCGCTCGTTCTCTGCTTGTCGAATCTTCTCCTGTTTTTTCTTCTCCTCGTGCGCTCTCTTAATATCGGCGAGGACCTTAAACCTTTCAAAACGAGGCTCGAAGGTAGCCGTGCCGGATTGTCCGTCGCCGTCAGCGCCGTCGGCACCCGTCTGCACACCGCCGGTATTGGCCGAACGGCGCTCGTCGTACGTAAGCATGTACTTCTCTTGCTCCGCGGCCAGAGCTTCGTCCGCGGCTCTCTCGGCCACGGTCCGCTTCCGGGCCTTCGGCTTCGGCGGGGGATCGGAGTGTTTCGGATCCGCCATACGCTTAGCTAGGAAGGAGAGAGCGTCTTCCCTGTTCTTAGGGACTTCGAGATGTAAGGGAGCCGCGGTCGCGAGAAGGATCTGAGCCTCCGCAGCGTATATGTCGCTGCCGTCCAGTTCCATTTTTTCACGTTTTACCTTCTTGGCGGGTGGCGGCACGCCCGCCGCCGTCGGAGTTGGAGGGACGGCGGATATCGGGGTGGGAGGCACCGCGCTAGAATCGCCGCCGGCCTTACCGTCGCCGGATCCTCGCGGCGTGGATGCTTTAATCATCAAGTCCACGTGCAAGCTTTGCGGTGTCGGGTGAAGGACTACCGTAAATATCTTAACCTCCGGCTGCGCCTTGTTCTTCTGCCCGTCGCTAGGAGCCGGTGGCGCCGGCATGCTCTCCTTATCGCCGGGATCACTGTGCGCAGGTTTTGCGTCGCCCTCCTGCAGCCCGTTCTCCGCGCTCTCCTTGGGGAATGGAACGTAGGGGGAAGGCGTGATATAAGGGTTGTAGTTATGGATCGAGGACGGCTTTGCCGAAGTGGATTTGGACGCCGGGCGCGCGACGTCCTTGGATTGCGTGGCGGTCTTGTGGTCGTGTACCTGTACGATTAGGCAGCCTTCGTAGAAAGACACACCGGCTTCGTTGAGATCTTGCAACATTTCGTGAGGGACCGTCCGATTTCTGACATGATCCAGGAAAGATTTCATCGGTGACTTATACAGGAAGACGCTATCTTGCCGGTCGAATTTGAAATGATTAGGATAGAGATGTACGATCAGCGACGGAGGTTGCCCGGAATATTTCTTGAGAATGTAGGCATCGGTGACCACTATTCTATATCGTTAGCACGACAAAGCGTTTATTTTTTTTGAGGGGGGGAAGGCGGGTTTATTTACCGTCCGGACGTGGCTCGAAAGACTTATGCAGCGACGTGTCGATAGCCAAGGAGGCCGACTTCAGAGACGAGTTATTCCTCTGGTTACGGCCCGGGCCCTGGTTCGACGTATCGCGTCTCGAACGGGCTAGGCCGGGCCGATGAGCGGTTCCGTTGGCGCCGTTCACGGCGGTCGAGTTCGACGATTGCTGTTGTTGATGCTGCTGCTGCTGCTGCTGTTGCTTGGACGCGGTAGGAGGGGGGCGCTTGGACGTCATGTTCGGGGAAGGAGAGGATTGAGATGAAGATACGCCATTTGTCTGGATACCCGGTGGTGGTGGACGTTTAAGCTTAGGAGTGGGAGGCGGAGGGACGGCGGCCGCGGCGACGACGGGAGCCATAGCTAGGGACACGAAGCTCCGCGCCACTACGAAGCGACTAAGCGACGCTCGATTAGTAGTGGCTAAGGACTGCAGTTATCGCCAAATTCCGGGTTGCTATGGACATTGATCGCGACGTGGTTTGGGACGTGGTGGAGACTATAGTAACGAGAAGAAAAAAAATAAGACGTAAGGATGCGCGCGCGACGGGGATAAGAAGAGAGAAGAGGAGTAGTTGTTGTTGTTGGCAAAACACCACTTGTATAGGTAGGTTCGGTTCTGGATTATTATTGCGTGATACCGTAGCGATATGCGACGATGATTAGAGAGCGCGCCCGATAATGAATTCGCTATAATAGGGAGTTTGAATGTTGTGGTTGAATGCTTTGTGTGGGGTCGATTATGTTAATGATGGAGTAGAAGCAGGTAAGTTGGGAACTTCGACTCTGGCATAAAACCGCTAATTGGGATTGAGCCTCATCAGCCGCTTTGATCGAAGTGGCTCCACCGGATTATATAAGCAAGCCAACCGGCGGACCTACTTGGGTACCTATGTACATAGGTACCAGGTATGGACCCAGATACCTAAGATCATACCTCGGCCCCCGAACGGGCAACATCTGTACCTACCACCTATATACAGTAAGGTAGTACGTTCGGTTTATCATGTGACCATATCGGTCGTACGTACAAGATACCCTACCAGATATCCAAGGCCCCAGTGTACCTAACAACATCTAGAGCAGGATGCTACCTAGGTCTTCACGTACACGTTTATTGGTAGGTGGGCAGGTACCTAGCTAGGTAGGTAGGTACCTAGGTAGGTAGGTATGTACCTGGTAGGCAGGCGGGTAGGGCCGGCAGTCAGTATATAGGTACATAGGTAGTCATAATCTCGTCTCCGGAATGAACTCTTCGTAAAGTGACACCCAATTGTGATGATGGTATTTTATAAAGGCCACTACCTAACCCCTCAAACAGGGACTCATTACCTCCCCGCCAAAGAGGTACCTTATGTGCTAAACCGCAACCAACCCAAGGATACTACAGAGAAGGATAAATCATATATCTGCCGTTATAGAAGACGTAACCTGAAGTCCGTATGTCTCTTTCAAAGAAGCCCGTAAGAAAACCAGTCGCTTCACACATGACGCTCATATCACCATCGCCGGAACGGTACCCCGAGAGGTAATTACTCCTGGCCATTACTCCTTGCCCTGCACCCGACGTGCCCAATCGTCGCCAACTCTCAGACTATCAACCACCACCACGCCTCGTCCACGTCCAACCCGCTCTTCTCGCTGCCACCACAGATCTTCCTTCCTCTTCTTCTTCTCTTCGGTCTTTTCCGACCCCTCCGGCTTCTCGGCCTCGGAATCGCTATCCGCGAGCCCGCCGTGACCGCCGTCGGCTCCGACCACGAGAATGACGTCGTACTTAAGCCAGGTTTGCAGCTGAGTGATGACACCTCCGTCATCGCCGGCTAGAGACTCCTGAAGGTAGATGACCTCCGGCTGCAGGTGGCGAAGAATATGCACATGGCCGTTGGGAGACGTAAACGGCAGTACCATACTCTCTTTTTCGACCAAAGCTAGAGCTTGCGAATAGACCAAGTTAAAGGGCGTGTTAGTCGAATTAGAGCTCAGTCTGCATTCTAAGTTAGCAAGTTACAACGCTCTTCTCACTCGTAGGGCTTCTCTCTCTCTCTCTCTCTCTCTCTCTCTCTACGTACAGTGGACTTTTCGCCTCCTCTCCCGGGGTTTGAGCCTGCTCATTCGCGATATTCGAGAATGACGAGCTCAACGATGCCGGAGGTAGGTTAGCGGCCGACGATTCGAGAGCGGAATCCTTGAGGCCCGGCGCATAGATCAAGATGAACAGCTTGATCTTAGAAAGATCGGTGTTGCGCGGTATGTGAGATAGGATGGACTACAGGATGAGTTAGCAGATAAGCAACCGAGCAAGCCAGCACGCATTACGGGATTCCTGAAGCGAGAGGTAAAAGTCATACAGCGTGCTCGTGGAATCCTTCGGCGTCGAGATCATCCATATTCGTGTCCGCCGAGACCACGATGGCGACCGTCTTCCGGCGTTTGTTAGAGTCCCTAGGCGGGGGCGGCGCCAGCTTCTCCTTTCGAGCTTCGGCTTCCTCCGACCAAGTTTCGTGATCAGCGTAGGCGTCCTTGTCGTCGTCCCTCATCGTAGCGAGTGCGCTGCCGATAGCCGCCGCCACCGTCTTGCCGGCGTTGGACAAGAACTGCTGCGGGCTGGGAGTACGTCGCAGGGCGCCGGAGACTTGAGAGCCCCATCCGGCGGAGGCGCCGCTCGCTTCGGGGTGCACCTCGCCCGCGCCGTAGCTTACATCATCGGGTCGGAAGGAAGAATGGGCGTCGGTCTTCGAGTGCGAGGTTCTTCCGGTGGCGCCGTAAGGAGGGTTCTCGCCGTAGTCGGCATTTTCGTAGTCTAGATCGGCGGGCTCGGCGTCGCTCTCCTCATCTTCGTGCTCGCTGCTCCGTTGGCTCCACGCCCAAGCGGCGACGCCGGCGGTCGCGACGGCGAGGGTAACGACCAGAGGAACCCAGTGGCCCCAAGCGCCTCTCTGGCGAGATCTCGAGGAATCGTACGACGACGACATTTATTCAAATAGGATCATCGCAAAATTGTGCCCTGTAGGCCCTCGCACGGAGCGGTGGAGAGGTCGAGGGGGTGGGTTGTAAGATGCGAATCACGACGCAAGTAATCTCGCCGCGGTCCGAGAGGAGGTTTAATTGCAAATTTACGTCGATACCTAAGTTTGACAATCGGCGGTATGGATGGAGGTAGGCAGGTAGGAGAATTAAAGTGATAGTATGTAGGTGTAGGGCATGTATGTCGAGGTCAAAATGTTACGGCCCTCGAAAAAAAAAATAGCGGGCTGGGGAAGCGGTAACACCTAACCGAATAAGTGGAATGAATAATAAGACGGGGACGGATTGGGGGGTGGTTGGGCTACGTGTAAGAGCTTCTGTAGCAGCGATCTAGGTAGTATGGTACCTACAATGATAGGTGGTACCGTACCTACCAGGCAGGTACATACATACAGGTAAGTACCTACATGTAGGGTAGCAGAGGGAAGAGCTGGTTAGTGCACCCAAAGGTCTATCCGTGGCACCAGCAATAGCAGGGGCATACATGGGGACAATAACCTCCAGAGAAGTAGCTGGAGACCTGCCCGATCACGAAGTGGACTGAGGTGGCTGGTTCGCAGCTTCTCCTCTGAGCTTCTATACCCCTGTCCACCCTGCAAGAATAAACGTGAGCCTCCAGGGGGTATGGGCAACTCTAGCGCTTCCATTGGTTGGGGGGGAAACGCTGCACCTGGAGTTGCCAAAAGCGGAATGAACCGCAATTGGACGCTCACCTCTACGATGTGTACGTACTTACTATACCTAGGTGGTACTTATACTACCTATTGTCGATGACTTATAGACTCATTTCAGCCCCAGAGTCGCATCGGTTAGATGCATACACACGCAGACAAGAACCTTATCACCCTAATCCGTTCATTTTCATTATCGATATACCTGCCTAGGTACCTAGGTACTTATCTCATAACCGTTCGTGGGTGACTCAAAGCTTGCGATGAGCAGCAACATCAACTTTTAACTATCCCACGGTCTCGACTCTCCTACTCATCGCAATTCCAATCAAAACAACTCGGGCCTCGTATAAGAGCGCACTAGCAAGGTGATATACAAATAGGCACAAAAGTAAAACGGCAAAGCAGCTAACGTTCCGAAAGGATCAGCTCGTCTTTTCCGAGGCCTTTTTCCTCGCCTTACCCCTCCACCAGGTCTTCGGTCTCGGCTGGGCTCCTTGATATGCCCCACGCCGTATCAATGCCTGCGACGGGCCTCCAGGCCCTCATCCTATGCGGGCCCGGATCCTCATTTCCCACCTTCACCGCAAACCCGGATGAAAACCCCAAGGCTTTATTGCCCATCGCCAACCGACCGATGGTCTGGTACCCCATCGACTTCTGTTATCGCACAGGAATCACAAGTAAGCGCGCCCTCGTTCGCTCGTGTCATCTTATACTATCCTAGACCGTCTCACACCACCTTGTATCATCTTGTACCATCTTATACCATCTTGTACTATGTAAAGCCGTGCGTCTGCAAAAGCCTACTCCGACGGCAGCCATTCCCAGCCCCGGATATCTATCCAGCCCGGCTGACGTATATCAAGATATCACTCTAATCTGCCCCCCCTCTGCCGCCGATGCTATTACCACGGCGCTGAACACAAACCCTTTCCTGACGGGCTTGCCTCATCCGCGCCCGGACCTCGTAGCGCCCCACGGTCTTGATCAGAACACGGGTACCGCGGAGATACTGCGGCTCCCCGAGATTCGAGAGCTTGTCACGTCCGACTTCGTAGTCCTCCCCTGTGATCTAGTGTGCGAGCTAGGAGGCGATAAGCTCCTCCAAGCATGGATGGTCAAGGCAGCGAGCCTCCCGGACCTGTTGGGCGGCGGCGAGCCTCCGTACTGTAACGGCGGCTTGGGAGTATGGTATGAGACGAAGACGGCCAACCCCGTCAAGGGCGAAGAAACGGATTTCATCGTAACCGCGCCGATGCCCGTGTCTCCGGTGCCTACGTCAAAAGACTCGCTGCTACCGCACCTCTCATATTTAACCTACGCTATGCCGAGAGATTCGCTTCAGGACCTCATGGATGAGAAGAAGAGCTTCCCGATACGGCACGGCTTATTACGCAGCCATCCCAAGCTCAGGATGCTAACAACGCACCGAGACGCTCATATCTACATTCTGCCGAGGTGGATCCTAGACTTCATTCGCCAGAACGAGCGCCTGGAAACGATCGGCGAAGACGTGGTTGGCTGGTGGGCGAAGGCAAATTGGGAGACGGGGCTCTTCGGAAAGCTAGGGATGAAGAAGGTCATCGAGGGTCACATCGAGAGGCCGGAAGCGGATAAGCCGGCACGCGGCGACGTCTCCTCATCCGACGCGAGCCTTCTCGATTCCCCGAGAGCACGCGAACACTACGAGACCTCGCCTCCCGCACAGTCCCGGAACAGGCACAACGACGGCCTACTAGCTAAGCCGAAAGAACCTACCGTCCCGCCAATTCTGGCGTACATCCACCCCGCCCGTGCGGACGCCCCTCTGATTCGTCGGGTAGACACAGCTCAGCTTCTTCTCGCTATATCGCTGCAGCTGGCAAAGCTTCCCTCCGTCGAGGAGACCGGCCCCGAGGCGGCGTCTCCGTTCGCCCATTCTAAGAAGGTCGCATATCCCGAAGGCGTCAAGCCACGCACGACCATCACCAGGCAGGATTGCCTAATCGCCGACAACGTCATGGTGGAAGAGAAGACGTCCATCAAAGAGAGCGTCATCGGAGCGAACTGCCAGATTAAGGAGGGGGCCAAGCTGTTCCAGTGCCTGCTGATGGATGGCGTCGTGGTGGGCAAAGGTTGCAAGTTGACTCGCTGCATCCTAGGCAAGAGGAGCGAGGTCGGAGAGGGCTCGACGCTGACGGACTGCGAGGTGCAAGAAAACTTGTTGGTAGAACCTAAAAGTAAGTATACGACATCACCCCCTTCTACTCCGCCTACGGGGCGGTGTGAGCTCGACGACTAACAGCTTCCGCAGCCGAGGACAAGGACAGCAAACTGATGAGCTCATCCGGACTAGAGGCCAGCGAGCAAGAAATGCAGGAGGCGTTAGACGGCATCGACGAGGGTGACGGAGACGACCCCGTTTTAGGATAGACAAATTAAGAAATAACCGCGACCCGAATCACCGGTACCCAATGCGACGGGCAATGTCCAGCTCGGGCCAGGGGTTTCCTAGTTAATCTCCAACCTAACATCACCCCCCCCTTTTTCTAACTATCCAAAGCCAATGAATGTGCTACACCGCCCTGTTTGCCCTACGGGGATTCGTTACGGATTACGAGACCACGATCGGGGGGGGAGGGGGAGGGGGGCTATGGAGAGGCTCCAAGACACCATGTCGCTCGCCCCAATTTATTGGCGTAGCAAGAAAGTTAGTGAAGCTTTTCTTAAAGAAGAACGGGATGGTCGAGCGTCCGTCGCGATTCGTCGCTTCTTGGGTTAATATCTACCTAATTTAGACGCGCGTTGGCGACAGTGCAGCTTTAGCCCAGCCTTCACATACTAGGTCACACGCTAGGTTGAACTTGAGTTGTCACATATACCAGGTACGCCTGTTTGCCTGTCTCCTTCTTTTTCCTCGTCCCGAGGCCAAGCGTTGCGAACATAGTAGGATAATAATAAGGAAACGGCGCCCGGGTTCCAATCCGTAACGGATCCCAGTTTTGGGCCATCTCCGCGCGAGGCTATAGTATCGCCCGCGACAGCGTTGGCAAAGCACGGCTTATTTGTTGGGATTGTTAAGGCATAGGCGGGTTGGCGTAGGCCGTAATTAGCATGGAGGGGTCGTCGGTCCCCCGGTGGTGTTGCGGTATCCTCGGTATTATGTCGATCGCTATGCGAGGTATAAGTTGCTGCAAGATATCTACCCAGAGTATCGTGCCGCCGCGGCCCTAGCAGCAACCCATCACTACCATCGGCAGATATGTTGTGCAACATCGTATCGAGCGCGGGCGGTGCTAACGATCTTAGCAGGTAGGTATCCCAGAGCCTAGAGGTGGTGATTTAGTGCCATAGCTCTCGTGCCCCATCCTCATACCCACCGTGCACCGCTCTCTTTAGGCGCTCTATGCGATCAAGGGTTCTGCAATCGTCGTGCTCGCTACGTAGCACTAAACACCTAACTTTGAAAGGTTTCTCCGCTCGTGGCTGGCGGGTCGGTGTGCGAATCACAGTCCAGGTTTGAGATTGAACTGCTTTAGTACGTCCCCGAAACCATTACTACCCACATGTATTCGCTGCCTGTGGGTTTCCCAAATTCCGACAAGATGATCTCACCTTGCCATACCTTACCACGGGTACCTCGGTAGGTAGTATATGTGCGACGGGACACCACAGGTAGCCCCATGTAACCATGAGACAAGCTGACTTCGTCCGCCTACCTATTTCAGTAGCAGATATTGTAGATGTGATAGGTGACGGATAGCGGCGTGAGCCTAAGCCGACGACAACTCGAGTACCTAGGTAGCTCCAATAGCAAACATGCTAGGTAATCATCAACCTTGTTACCTGCCTACCTACATCGGTATTCTTTAGAAAAACACCTATGCTGGCCTATCATTTCCTGTACGGTGGCGACTCATTCCTTACTCGGCTGCAAAATACTTACAGTCTCCAAGCTAAAATAGCTGGCTGGGAAAAGAAGAAGGAAGAAGGAAGGAAAAATCTATCTACCTACCCATCGACCATGGGGTGGAGTGAATTTTTTGACGGGGGGCGGCCCTCTCAGGATTCGGCATCTATATGCTCGAGATCTATCACAAAGCCTCCCGGAACAGCGGTTTTCCGTAGAAAGTTGAAGCCACATTTGTAAAAAATGGGGCTACGATGCGAGATCCTGCAGGTTGCTAGCGATGTAGGTTATACCGTGCCGCAAAATTCGAGGAGTACGCCTCCGACGTATAAATATATGCCTACCTACCTAGGTATATAGGTGGCAATAGAGGCGGCCCGTATGGTAGCGCCGTGAGCATATATCTTCGTTTAGAGGAGCACTTAGTCTAAGTACATAAGTAATGTCAAGGTGTGAAATGGGCCCTCTATATCCCGATACTATCTATACTCATCTTGGTTTCATCGGACCTATTCTGATATCCGTTCCTTTCTTGTACGCATCTGCCGTTAGCACGGGGTAAGGTGATGTAGTACGGCCCTGCGGGTTCCTCGGCAATGGATAGGATACCGACGTGACGCATATGTGAAGTGGCTTGGTAAGCTACAGTTCCTAGCTGTTTACGTAGAGAAAGACACCGGTCCGGAGTACTTCTTTATGTCTATCTACCTGAGCAGAGTGACAATTTCTTCAGAATAGACCAATATACCCAGGGGTTGGTCCGTAGTGTGGACGGGGGGTAGAATTATTAACCTAATAAACCCTCAAAAAACTCCCTGCTACCTATAGTCTGCGTTACGACCTCGATATTTGATTTTAAAATTCCACTTACTTATAAGACCTTAAATGTTTCTACGGGGTTACCGCGTAAGAAATAGTATATGACAAGATAGTACGGGTAATAATACAACATAACTATTCACCCAGGTACTCAAGGACCTTAAACAGGGGGGTAAACATGGTTTTCAATGCGTAATAAGAGACGGATACTGCAGAAGTATGCGATTTATCATTTATTTATTTAGCTCGATGTATCCATACTGCACTACGGGTAAAGCGGAGTGGGTTCCAGTAGGCCACGTTGTCGGTCGCAGAATTCGGACACGTAGGAAAAGCATAAGTCTTCAGCTCAGTCTTTTGAGGGGTGAGGAGAGGAGAGTGATGGTTTCGATAATATTGTCACCACGACTTCATGCCCTATCAAAAGATCAACGGCCACAATAACCTTTTCACGATAGTACGAGTGACGAATGACGCCTGCTAGCTAGTCCCGTTCTCCCCACAGACACGCCCCTTTTCCAACGTAGCAGCCGACCATTAGCGCGGATCGTGGTCCTGAAGATGATGTGAATCAGCAGCGGATCAATTTTTAGGTGAAGTGTATTCATACCCGCCATGGTCAACGTGATCTTCTATCCTCAACTCGGCATATGGGGCAGATCCCTGTGGCATAGTTTTGGGAAGGGAGATACCCTCCACGGCGCGAATCCGGCTCTGCTCGATTTTGGTTCAGGCAGTCCTTTTTATCGCATGGGACATCTCGCGTGTACGCCACGTGGTAGCCTGGACAGCGGTAGTAGTTGACCACTCTCCAACACATTGTAGAGTCGGATATAAGTAGAACGATGGTTAACCTTCGACGTTAGTAATTTCGACTGAGTCGGATACGTCTAGAGAGGATAAGATCTATGAACTTGGCCTGGACTCTAAATACTCCGTGAGGATGTTCTTATATCTATAAAAAAAAAAAAAAAAAAAAAAAAAAACTTGGGTCGTTGTATCTGTTGAGCTACCGGACTTTAGGAAACCCTTGATACATACTTTCCGATGTGATATCTCATTTTCTCTTGTCTGACAACATAATCGATCCATTTGGCCACTCCTTTAAGCTTCAAGGCGCCTCATTGGCTTCGCGTAGGAGTAGAGACGCGAGATGAATAGCCCATAGCCTAGGTACCTAAGGTCATATTAGGGCTTATTGCATCTGTATACACTTAAGAGGTGAATATATAACTTTTTATACTAGTAAGCAGGGAAGGATAATGTACGCAGGGTAAGGGATGGATCGTATGTCGTTAACACTCAAATGGACGCGGAACCAACCTAAGGCTCACGATGTTAAAATGAAAATAAAATGCCCCTAACTTTCTCTTCTCCTTTCCCGTTTAACGTATATAATATTTTGTGGCTGGGTGTTGAAAATAGACAACACAAACTCTATGTTGATATTTTTTAATCAACCTAAAGTGTCATACTTATCAATGTAAGAGATATTAACAACGTTAAACAGGCGGACAATCTTTGGGAATCGAAACGTAAAATTAACTAGTAAGGCGCATTTCATCGTCCCCATTTTCTTAAGCGGAATGGGCATTGGCCAGCCTTCCCGTGACATAGGCTTTTAACGAAGCTCGAGGCCCCCGTTGACGTAACTGACATTGCTTCTTCGATTCCCACCATTTGATAATGGATTGTGTTGCGATCTCTTGCCCCTCCCCCTCTTCTACCTTGCACATTTCTTCTCGCGGTTATGTTACTCGTGTACATAGTTTTATATTCTTTCAAGTGCTGTGGTTTGGGGTTAGCTTTTCGTAGGTGGGGGCTTGTTGGTAATTGTAAGAAGCGTGAGGGACATTGTATCGCTTGCTGATTCGAATCTCTTAGCGCTGAGGTCTAGCAAAGAGCTGGGTGTTCAAGATGGTGGCGTTTGCGCCGGATACACCGCTGAGGGTGGGTAATGGGTCTGACTCCGTTATCGTGAGCCGTATTTTGCGTTGGCTACATAAGGTTGGCTTGTAGGCAACTGTACGCGACTGGGAAAGACTTTACAGGCAGGTTATCAAGGTTTAAAATGTGATCCATCAGATGCAATTGATCCTCTATGCGTATGTTCGCTGCTCGTCGTTAAGCGGCGACGGTATGCGGCTACGGGTATGGGGCTATAACGATCTTGCCTCATCTTTAAGTAGGTAGTTAAACGGGCAGAGATCGGCGACTCCATCCTGTCGGCTGAAAGTAGGTGTGTTCATGACCTGCCTTCTGGTCGAATCACCGGTCAGCAATGCCACTTTTTTAAAGTGGGAGAGATTGAAGAATTCCGGGCCTTTACATAAGCTGCCGACCTTGCTACATGCCTACCTAGGTAAGTAGGTAGGTAGGTAGGAAATAGGTACTGCGTGCTTGGTGGCGCGGATAAGAAAGCTGCGCATAGAGTCGTGCGAGACGTTAGGATGCCGCATCTTCTTAATCTATCGAGAGCTCGAAGCGTCTCGATCTAGTTTACCGCATACATGTCAGGCAGACGGAGCGGAGTCGTATTTCATACCTATCGGCTACTTGGATTTATTCGCCGTCAAGGATAAGGGGTTAGGCGCAACGGTGTGTAAGGGAATATCGAACTCACCCAATCGGGTGCGAGGAGCGCCGCAAAAGCCACTAATCTACCGGTCTACATCCTCTAGAATTGGGTTCGTTAACGAGCAAAAACGTACCTTAACCTGAAAGCAGCCGAAAAGGTCACAATTGGCCATCTCCACGATAGACATATTCGTTTGCTTACATACGTACATACCTACCTACCACGTATCGGATCTGCGCTTGAAACGCATGTGAGCTTAGTTGGCGATACACGTATGGGCGGAAGCCGTTGTTGGATGGGGAGCGTTAACACTCGGTCCCGATGAATATTGCTCGGCCGTGAGAATTGATTGCCTACGTAGGTACCTATCTATGGAGCCGCGCGGCCACGGCTACCGACTCATTACTACCTACTTACTAGGTATCTTAGATCCTGCCTGGCCATCAAACCTGTATGGGCTCTAAAGATTCATGATACGGCGATAATGCCATGTCCCGTGACAACAGGGATAACGCCGAACTGGTAACGGTCGCGATCGAGGGGGGAATACTTAACTAGGTAGTCACTTACCTAGGTACCTAGGTAGGTAATGATGATGTTTCTTCGGTTACGATTATTGGAGTTGCCAGAAATGGGGGGAGATCAACCGCCATCAACTGACACCACCGAAAGGGCCCGTCGTAGACGACATTCTGGGGGGGAAGGTGAGAGAAGACTACGAGCAAGCAGCGGATTGGGACGACGGTCGAGACGGTGTCTGAGCTTTTATCTGCTATTTGCGACTGTTGAGGGCGAACATGTGGATATGATGTCGCAAGCCACCATCGGCACGAGGATGCGAGCCCCCCCCCATATTGTTAGTATCAGCGAAACAAATATGATGATGGGAATTGGAAATTTGACGTGTCGCAGACTCGACAAAGCCATCCATTCAGAGCAATGTAGCTTATATAGGTAGGTACCCCTGGATGGCTGTTAGTGAACAGCTATCGCCCATCTTCTAAGCGTACTATGCACCAACCAGCCAAAGAAACGCCCAGTCACAGGATAATATGATGACGTTTTATAATAATAATCACTATAATCATCATCATAATAATAATGCAGTCGATGCTGAGAGCAGCAGCACTGTGTACTGTGCTGGGAGCGGGCGGGCTGTGTGCCGTTATGGGTTATACGAGACGTACGTATTAATTATACATACCTACCTACCTAGGTATGTATGCAAGTACACAGATGCATGCTCCGTAAACCGTCCCGCTAATTAAACCCCTGACGGTCCCGATGGGGTTCGTTGAAATTGTCATTGGGAAGTTTGTCCTTTCGATTGCGAAATGATCCCGACCTGCCGTGCCTCCTATCTACATGATAGGTACCGTGGGCGGCGGGCCGAGAACTGAGGGCGAATCTGTCGGATACGTGGTAAGGCACCTACCTATCCATAACTACTATGTATGCTCCTCATGTTGTTTAAATTGTAAACCTCACTGTCTGAGACATCCGTTAGGCGTCGTACGTGGCTTAAGCCTGACGGCGTCCGTTATGCTGTTAAAGGCTGGAAGGCTAAGACGGTAAAATAATGGTCTGGAACCACCTCACCTGAAAGCTAATCGACTCCTTCGGCTCGTTACTCAACCTTCTCTAGATAGCCGACGTTCCTTTCCACGTACGAATCTACATAACTCCCAGACTCCTCCCGCAATACCGGCTAGGGGGTTCTGTGCTCGAAAGTTGCTAGGCTCTAGGCTCTTGGGACGCTCTCCGGCATTTCGCTCTCACTTCCAACAGCAGCGCCGTGTAGATCAGTGGGGAGTTTGTACCTTACTGTTTAGTTGATCTCCGGGGTAAGCCTTCGCGTGCGCGCTGGGCCGTTGTAGGGCGGACAGGGTAGACTTAAGATGCTGACAGTCCGCGGCTTTCCGCCGACGTGGGCTCTCTACGCTGCTAATCTGTTTTACTAGGGAGTTTATTGGTAATTTGTTATTGTTCTTCCTCTTCCAGCGGCGGGGAGCTTTGTTAGAAAGTCCGAGAGTGTTACCCGAACCAACCATACCCAGCACGGCGAATAATCTGTGCTATATTGAAGCCGTTCAATCGGTTTGAACAGGCTAGATCAACAAGCCCTCTCGACTGGATGAGGCGCAGGTACTCTATCCTATATCCCCCTGCAATGTGACCGAGGAGATTAAGAGCAAGTTTGGTGGGCGTTGGCGCGCTTGGCGCGATACGCACAGTTGCCGCTAAGAAGAACGAAGATGAGCATGTCTGTGTTGTCGGCCGATGTCTACGTCTGGTGGCCGGTGACGTCTGTCGTTTCTATTGTGCGCTTTGACGGCAATCGGATTTCTTTGAGACATCCATCTTCAAGAACAATCCCGTTCCTACATTAGGCCGAACGACTGTTTTTTTTTTTTTTTTTTTTTTTGCCCCTGCGTAGTTTCCCCTGCCTGGGACCCCTTGCACAGAGAGTCGTAGGGCGACGCCATCAGATAGGCGCGGTCCAACTGTGCCATCGGGAAGAACTTAGCTCGACGACACCCACTTCTCCGTCGGAGAGCTATATCCCACGATCGTCGCCAGGAAAACGGAACTAGGATATTCAGGAACAGGGAACGCCAAGATCCCTTGGCTGGCCCGAACAGGAACACGCGCGATCATTAAGCTTAACTTGACTCTCGAAACAGCGAGCTTCGCTACGCAGGTGGGTAAGAAGAACGGTAGATTGCCGTCTACCATCTAACTAACTCCCTTCGTAAGTGCTAGCGGGAGCCGATAGTCTTCAGCGTCACAGACCGTCAGCCGGCCTTTTCCCAGATAATCTACCTATCTAATCTAGCCCGAGGTGTTCTCCTCCATGGCTCGGAGGAGTTAGCAAGCAAGATCACGGCCGGAAAACGACTACCAGACAATCAAATCAACAACCTCAACGTCCCCCGAGCGTCGTGCGCCGACGTCGTTTCGTTTCTCAACTGCTCGTTAGCGTCATCACCTTGGGCTATTCTTCTGGATTTATACTGCTGATCACTATATCTCGACAGCAGCACGTCCGTGTGCCGTCCCATTTGGTAGACATATTCTCAACCAAGGCCAATGTCTGGTGTCTATTGCTTAATGGTTGTTCTTCGACTAGGAGCGCCATGTTTCTCATTCGAACTATGTCTCACTGGTGACGAACCTTGGTGAAAAGCACAACGCGGGGCTGTACAATCCATTCCTAAACCCCATTCCAATATGGTAAAGGTAGGTTCTACGCTATTCCTGTATCGACGAGCTGATTAAGAGGGAGTACGGGGGTAGAAGAAGGAGAAGGGGGGAAGGAAAAAACAAAAGGAACTGTCTAACCCGCTTGTCTGGCGCATAGCAACATGGTAAAGTCATATGTGCCACTTCGAGCCATGCTCATGCGAGATTGATAACCACCATGCTCAATCTAGAAAGCGTCATTTGACCGCTTTGGGTGCTTGCTACGCTCGTAGCTTTTCGTGTTTGTCGCCCGTCGTGGTGCATTTGTTTTCTAAAATTACTTCATAAGAAGGGGACGGTGGAGGGAGAAGGGGGGGGAGACGCCAGCAGAGGACCAAGATCTAAAGAAAGTGGCTGACAGGTCATGCGTGTTGGTCGACGTATCCAAGGATCCGATGTTACAAGCTCGACCCAAGGACTCGGGCCCTAATGTAAGAGGTCGATTTGTCAACCCAACCGAGGGGGGCCTCGCGACAAAATGCAAGCAATGGCTAAAATGGGTCCCATTTTCAGGTTAACGGTAGGTAAGGTAGGCAGCCAGTGACTTGAAGACAATAATGTACACCATATGGCTATCCTTTCCCCATGTACCGGGTGTCTTTCTAGACAGACGCCACTCTGCCACTACGCGTTTCCCATTCCTATCCTCGTTCCCTGCCATCCATCGGTACCCTGGCGGGCATATGTCTAGCTATATTGGCCGAACTATCCCAACTGAGTATTTGCTTTGCGACTTAGTGCTCGCCCAAAGGGATACCTCTCTCTAATTGGAACGGTACCTACCTTTGTCACCCCCCTATATCTATTTATCTATCCCCTCATTCCTCGAATAGTCACTGAAGCTTCTCACCATCTGCTACAACTCGTCAACGAGCTTTAAGTGCCGACATCATTACTCGACACTGAAACGCAACCGCTCGCCCTATTTTTTTTTTTTTTTTTTTTTTGGACTACGACTCGTGCTCCCGAGCCTTTCCTTTAGCTTTGCTATGGTAATGGATATGCAAATAGACCTGAAAGTAGGCTTTGGTGACGGTTTCGATCTCGAAAGCCACGCCCTATCCTGCGCTTCGTCGACTGGTAGTTTCTCTTCCGCCTCAACCTCGAGCTCCTTACCCGAGCCCTTCACCCCGACTTCAGGTCGATCGACCCCCGGTCTTCGCTCAATCACGATGGAGCATGACGCCGTAGCCTATCCACCCCCCGGAGGGTTTGATCTTACTCCGCCGTCTTCGGCTTTCGGTGGCTATTTCCCGCCGGATGCGAAGGCGGAGTTCCACCGATACGCGGATTACAATAACGCTCCACCAAGTCCTAGTCGGAAGTCTAGCATGCAGTCTCAAGGCGTAGAATTCGACTATGCTCCGATACTTCCACCCGGTTTTGCCTCCCTCCCAACCCAGGACCAAGGGCTCGAACCGCCTAGCCATCCGCCAATGGGGCATTACTCGTTCGCAGAATACGCGGCGTCTCCGCAGTTCCCAGTGCCGGCGCATAACTATCACCTCGACGGCGCCGCTTGCGACGCCTCTTCGATGTGGGCCTGGGCCGGCCATAGTCCCGTATCTTTTTTCGGGAGGGGGGGTGATCCTTCGGCGTCGCCTTCCCCTCCCCAACCTCTCTCAGCGCGGGACAGGAATGGCTTGACACCATCGTACCTCGCCAGCCATGGGAAAAGGCGGGTTAACGTAGATAAGGTGCGGCAGAAAACCTCGGCACTCCAGAGGGCACAGCACCAGCACGGGGTCCGAATAGAGAGGATCGCCGCCGCTACTTTCAAGTGCAACTATCCGGATTGCCAGAAGGGGCCGTTTAAGAGGCAAGAGCATCTAAAAAGGCACAAGAACACGTAAGAAGACGAATTCGTCGAGTATATTTTCATAGCTGCGTACAAGATTACTAACTTATCAAATAGCAAGCATGCTGAAAACCCAGTTGCCATTATAACGCAGTGTCCGTTTTGCCCGAGGGCGTTCAACCGCAAGGACAACTTCCGGCAACACCTCAGACTCCATACCCTGAAGAACCGCCCAACCCGTCGTACCGACTACTTTGCCGAAGCTCAAGCCCTTCTAGACGAAGAGATGAACAAGACTAAGCAACGGAGCCAGCTAAAGAAGAAGAGCGCGACATTCAAAGATCTGGATTAAGTTTACGAGTTGACGTCTACGAATACCAAACCACGCATTCCGGTTTTTTAATACATCTGAGGTCTGAGAGGTACCTAACTTATGCAACCCGAGATTCCTTAGCCACACGGCCACGAGGCTATAAAATTGGTGAGAATGCTTTCAGGTCAGACGTCAGGGTTTCGATCGAAGGTTTGGAAAAGGAGTACGGCGTCGATGTTTGGAGTTCGGGGTTGGGCTTTTTAATTTTCCCTCTGCATTAACCGCGGCGTTCTGGGGCGGGAATACCGGGTAATCTGGCTTTGGAATCAATATCAGCGTCGTTATTTATCTTCGTAAGCGCATCCGTCCCAATGCGATATCGAGGATGATGGTCTTTGCTTCTATAATGGGCCGGCTGGTCTACGGAGTAGAATAGTGTACACTACGAGTCATTGGCATCCCGCAGGTCAATTTTTTTCCCTCTTCCATAAACAAAAACGTTAGCATTTGATACCAATGTATCGACCTTTTCCGGGACTTCCGTTATCTTCTCTCATCCCCCCCCTTATTACCGCCTCTGTAGGAAAGCGTCTAGAACAATAGAAATCGTCTCAAGAATACTTCCATTACACACAGAGATGCATAAAACCAAGTGTTCGATTGGGCTTCTACACAATCACACAGGAAAGGAGACGCCACACCCCACAAAAGCTAATAAAATGACAAGTAGATACTTGACTGTGTCTCACCCTGAATAGCGTAAACGCGTTTCTCTGATGTATATGGCCGAGACAGATGAACGGCCAAGTCTAAGTATCATATTAAGCTACCCATGACTTCTCAGACGGCTTTGAAGAATCTTTCGAGATCATTACGCCAAGGTTATGTTCTGAATCAAGGATAAGTGCCTACATAGGTAGCTATTATTGGTCTCGAATGTATTGTCTTCGAGGCCAGAGCGCGATATTTGAGTCTTTACTAACATGACTCGTTATCTAGAGCCTATACACAATATGTGTGTAAGTAAGGTAGGTACCTCTAGCGGTATAGGTATGCGTAATACAATGGCTGTTTGGGGGGGGGGTTTGTTTTTATTCGCCGTGCCGGTAACCTGATTGGCGTTCTGTCTCTACACTTTTACCTCTTAGGCAACACCAGGAGAGTATTAGCGAAACCTCGTCACAATTTGAATCTATATTTGAGCATATAACAGCGCGAAAGCCTGCAAAAGATTCACAATTGCCGATTATGCGGAGTAACTGCATGTGGATGGTCGATGATTCGCATGGGTCAGAAGTCACACGTAGCGCTTGACCATCTCTACGATTGGCCACGAGGGAACGTCGCCTTTACCGCTACCAACTGCATGATACAAGATATATTTAAAAGCGAGGGTAACACTCAACGGAAACTGGGTGGGCAAGACCATCCCACACGCATCGTAGGTACGATACCTACTGTATGGCTTACCCCGAACTGCTGAATGACTTATCGTATTTTCCGGCCGAGGTTTAGAACTTCTTCGTCCGCCTAATAATCGTTACGACCGCCGACGCAAACGACTCATCTTAAACGAAATCGACAAGAGAAGTTGACGAAAGGATAGCCTGTTCTTTGGATCGTTCCGTGTGGACGGAAAATATGGCCGATGTTTAGCGCCGTCCTAAGTAAAACACCGGAAATGAGCTTCTCCCCGAGAAGAGTGGGCGGAATGAGCTAGCCGCAGGCCGATCTTACGACGATCGCCCTGAGTAAAAAGCAGGGACCTAGGTATTCCTTTGGAACTGCAGCCTCGCAGCGGAACGACAGAGGTGGTAAGAGGAGGCCTATGGTGACGAGAAGAAAAAGAAAAAGAAAATTAAGTGGGGGGCTAACCTCACCATAGACTCCTATCTACCTACGTAGCCGGGCGTTTGGAGAGTTGGGAACATATCCGAGCCTCTCTATGGATAGAGCCAGCTTTCACTAGTCCGCAACCACGTCGCTCTGCAGTAGCTCGACCCAGCCGGGCGGATACACAACGATGATGATAGCAACGACCATTTTGCGCGCCTAAAGTGCACCTAACAGCATAGGTACTTGTGGTTTACCTGCGCTTTGCCTCCGAGAGGCGAAGTTCGGCCTAGTGAGAGGGCGGTAACAGAACGAACCGGCGCTCGACGACCCAATATTCCAGGTTCACCCCCGTACTGGAAACTCCGTAGGGCTCTGCCATCCTAAGAGTTACTTGCTTGTGGCTTTGTAAACATCACACGGTGATGGATCGTAAAGTACGACAAAGTGAGCCACCCATACCTCCGAGCTTTCACGACTGATGAATCATAATCATATTCATATCATAGATTATAACCATTACTTATTACCGTCGTTTACTTCGAGCGCTACAGTCGTACGTGCCTAAAACCTTTCTTTGTTTGGCCACTAGGATATTCCTAGAGTGGGCATACGGCTTCTTCACTCCTCGCTACAAAAATAGCCTACGAACCTCCGAGAAGCAAGCTAGTAGAGACCCAAACTCCGAGGACAACGGTGGCTATGAGGCCTTTGACGTGGGAGCATTGCAACCGACGCAAAATGTCGATGCTCCGCTGCCCAACCGCCCCCCCTCCTCCTTAGCAAACTTTTCCAGGCGGAGATTAGTTCGGAACCGAAGCTGCGATGTCACTTAAATCATTTGAAATAATTGCTGTAACGTTTTATTTATATCGATGCCTTGAATAATTCGCCATCGCCACCGGCGTTGGGTTATAAGTGTTACATTTCCGTATTCCTTGCGCAACCTCGACTATAGTTCCTCTCCTATTCGGCTATCATAGGTAGCGTCTTAAGGACCGGATGAGGGCCCACCAAAGCTTCTCTTTCTTGCTTCGACGAGGGGATCACTGCTTGTCGGACATTATTTCAAATTTAGCAATAATGTTAATTAACGAAAAGAAGACGCAGTCCCAAGGTATACGTACATGGTAGGTATGTGAATCGACGCAATCCTCGCTGTCGTAGCCCGAATAGGGAACCCGGCATCTACGCTACACAAACTGGCTCGAGCTAACTATCCCAACCATCATGATAACAAGGGTAAATGCGGTAATCAATACGTACCGCTCTTCTGCGTGCTAGTCCGTCTCATGATCTCGCGATATAGCCATTCAGGGCTTAGATCCGGCTCACCATCCACTGCCGAACCTCCCAACGCCGTGGCCCCTTTTCCAAAAGCTATGTACATACGCGTTAGAGACACCCCCTCGATACAAAGTATAACTACCGTACATGATGCCAAGAGAATAATGTCGTTTCGCATATTGCCACCCGATATCGTGCGTTGGTTTGACACCGCTGGGATTGGCTAGGGCTAAGTTGTCACTCAGGTTCAGGTAGAGTGGTAGGACGGGGAGTAAGCAGAAATTGTCATGCTAACAAGCGTTCTTTACGGCGATTCCCGGTTAGGCATGTTGTCGGTGCGAGATGTTGCAATCAAACGTCTCCACACGGTGTCTCTCACATACGTCGAACCCAGAAGTTGCTTGCCTAACGGAATATGGGCTGAAGAGCAGCGAGCTCTATCTCCACGCCTTATCCATGAATCATATCACGCATAGGCATCATTGGCGCCGCCTACTCAGTTCCTAAGCTAATCGTATAATCTAGGCGGATTGTTACGGCTAGAGAGTCGAGCCATACCTACTCTATGTACGTCTCCTCCTGAAATATTAAGGAAATGGCGTCAGGCTAATCGTATAAGAAGGGTGTGTATAGAAGTAGGCTTCAGAAGCAGCAATTGTCGCGTTTACCAAGATGTATCCCCAAATACTAACGCGGGAGGATTGCGTATGACCTAGGAAGAGTCTTAGAACCCGGGGCATAGCTGCTTCATTCGGTACGATTACGAAGAGAGGACCGTACGGACCTATGATTATGATATAAAAACAGATGCCCCAGCCGAGGACCCCGGGTCGTACTCCATTCACCCATTCCATTGTCATCGGAGGTTAGGACCTAGCGGACCGAGACCTAACTATAGGACTAGACTCGCGTCAAGAACGGGAACGCGGATTGGGTAGCTCGAATACTTCGGAGAATAGAATACACGTCGTCCAAAACAATGACATAATTGGCACCAAGTATTTTTCTGTGGCGTGGGCGTATTGTACCAAGCACCTCCCCTCAAGTTGTCTCGGTTTCTGGTATTAGAGACCGAATTGGCAGGGGCTGTGAGAACATGTATCACCACTGGTTAGTTCCAATATTTTCTTTTCCCTTTCTCTATCTTGCCAAGGAGCGTAGAGAAACAAATGTCGCGCTGGCTGGGGAACCAGGTCTTTGACGGAGCTCTTCCCGGAGCCTTTGTAAATAGTATTGAGATGGTTTATGGCTAACTACCTACCTACCTAGGTAGGTACCTACCTTACGTACCTATGTTGCAGGAGTTGCCGTTGCCGCTAGAACCATTCCGATATCATAAATATTCCTAGACGCGCGAAACTGTGGTTTAAACGTACCAACCTAGCAGATCGATGGTCTTTAGAGGCCTCGAGCCAAGAATGGATGTCTAGGGAGTCGAGGGATAGATTATGCCATCTTTGACCATGTGCTTAATTCAGATACGCATCTACATCACTCCTAAACTTGTCTCATCATAGGTACCTAGGTAGGTAAGTAAAGAATACGAAGCTCCGTAGCCTTTTGACAATACTGGGTAAACTATACTCAGGATAGTTAGGTAATTGCTTTAAGCAGAGCTAGGATGTCACGTATATGTTTTCGGCTTTCTTATTGATTGATGTTTTAGGCTTCAAGTTGGCGTTTGCCCCTGTTGAGGCAGAGAATCCTCCGCGCTCTTGGCTTGGTCTAAGACACTCAGTGTATTCTACAGAGGATTGTTAGTTGCCCAGCCTATGTCTTTCATTTACTACTTTTGAAATTAGAATACCTACCTAATCTACCGAAGGCATAGGCATCATATCGGGTTTACGAACGCGAAAGTGAGACTGATTAGACTGTGGACGATTCACGACCTGATGCTTCGACGGGTTAAGTACCTAGGTACCTATATATTAGAGGGCTCAAGATCCATCTAAATGGAAGCGAAATCTGTGGGGAAACCTACCCGAAAAGGACTCTCGCTAGCGTTATCCGCCAATCAGAACAAAGGAGGAGCTTGGGCTAGCCCAATAATCATCTAGGTACTTAGGTACATTTCCATATAGACCATATAAAGCTATACATACCTAGGTACCTATTAGTTTGGCGGGAGAAATATAGGTGGTTAATAGATGTTTTCTTAATGATGAGATTCTACTTGGTAACTCGGAAATTTGTCAGCGGCTTCAATTTTCTATCTTTGATTGCTCTCTTTCTATACCTACCTACCCACCCAGCCCACCTACCTAGGTACCTACCTACCTATGCATAGGTACCGTAGCATATGTGATGCCTTGGCGTATACACGGCCAGTATGTGCATGTATTAATATCTCTTATATGTGTCTTGGCTTCCAAAACCCTTGTCCATGTTAAAAATACCTGCCAGCCGCTACTTCATCTTGCCGAGGTGTTATGCCAGCTGGTTCGGTTTGGGATAAACACCACTATATTGTATACATGTATGTTAAATCTAGGTAAGTAATACCCGCTATATTTCGGCGGGTAGCCACTAAATATTAGTGGATGTTATTGGAAGTTTAGCGTTGGATAATAGCCTGGTGCTTTTCCAAAAATATGCCAACTGACGAGTGTCATAACAGCTGGCAGATATTTTTAACATGGATATAGCTTTCTAGAAGCCAGAGTCGGCATATAGATACCTAGGTACCTACCTACCTACCAACGGGTACATGTAGCTACCTACTTAGGTAGGTAGGTACCATATAAGTCCATCTATACGTGTACCTCTAGGCTATAAAGCAGTATTCAGGTACCTAGATAGGTACTTAGGCATGTACAGAGTAGATGTACCGAATAGACCCAGGCGTTGAGACCCACTTTAGAGGGGCTTATCTTATCGGGGATTATTTGCTTCGAGGCCCGTCGACTCATATCCTTCAAACGAGGGGCAGAAATGACTCCTCGAATTTGCCAAATACATTTACGAACCAGGAACCCGGAGTCAAAATCAGGGCCAACGTAAACTTCAAGTCGCAAGTCGCAAGTCGCTTACATTGATTTAGATATTGGGAAAACGGAGAAGCAGCAGCGATCATGGCGGACCTGGCAGAAAGCACCGCGAAGCTGCAGCTCGACGAGGTGACGGGGGAGATGGTGTCCAAGGCCGAGCTGAAGAAGAGGATGAAGAAGCGCGAAAAGTCGAAGGCCAAAGAGGCGGCAAGGAACGAGGTGAAGAGCGAAGAAAAGCCCAAGCCGGCGCCTAAACCCAAAGCGACCGCCGAAGAACCGGCAATAGACCCGAATCACATGTTCAAGACCGGATTTCTCGACGAAGTCTTCAGGATCAGGCCTATCAAGCCCGTCTTCACCCGTTTCCCGCCAGAGCCAAACGGCTTTCTTCATATCGGACACGCAAAGGCCATCGCGGTCAACTTTGGTTTCGCCAGATACCACGGGGGCGAGTGTTATCTTCGGTAAGCAAGCAGACACAGACATGTCGAGGACTGGGGGGAGGGTAGCAGCGGCGCACGGGAGCTTACATCGATCGACCGACAGCTACGACGATACGAATCCCGAGGCCGAGGAGCAGGTCTACTTCGACGCCATCCTAGAGATGGTGGAATGGCTCGGCTTCAAGCCCTACAAGATCACCTACTCGTCCGACAACTTCCAGAGGCTTTACGATCTCGCCGAGAAGTTGATAGGGCTCGAGAAGGCCTACGTCTGCCACTGCAGCGACACCGAGATCAAGCTCCAGCGCGGTGGCGAGAAAGGTACCGCCGGCCCGCGATATCGCTGCAAACACGCCGAGCAATCCGTCGAGGAGAATTTGAAGAAATTCAGGGATATGAGGGACGGGCTTTACAAGCCCCAGGAAGCATTCCTCAGGATGAAGCAAGGTCCGCTCTATTATCTTAGAATCGTGCAATCTTTAGACCGTGCTAACATTCCCTAGAGTGAGATTATCGTTGACGATATACTACGGACCTGTGCATATGGACTAACACGCACCAGCATCACGGACGGCAACCCGCAGATGTGGGATCTCGCCGCTTACAGAGTTCTCAATGTGAGTTTCGCTCTCTCTATCTCAGGGGGTTCAGCTCGGGGGCTCGGGGGCTCGGGGGCTCGGGAATTGGGTGATGGTGGTTCTAAACGCCACGACACCCCCTAAGCCCGTGGCCTAACTCGCTTGTCGCACCGGCTGAAATCGCTGACTTATGGCGTAAAGAAACCACATTACCGCACTGGAGACACCTGGAAAATCTATCCTACCTATGATTTCACGCACTGCCTATGCGATTCGTTCGAGGGCATCGTAAGTACCTGCTCGATTACATAGGTAGATATCGCGAGGCCGAGTTCGATTACTTACACATCCTCCAGACCCATTCTCTATGCACCACAGAATTCGGTATGCAATCTCTTATTATCTTCGGCACTACCGTTTCGTAATATCGTTGTCATATCAAGCATGATGAGCACCGAGTTCTTATTTTCTACTTAATACAGCCTAATTATCGGTCTTATGCTAACCACCGGCCACAAAACAAAGTCCAAAGTCGAGTAAGCTATGAGTGGCTAAACAAGACCCTCGGTGTATACGAGCCGATGCAGAGGTACGTTTCTACCGGAAGACGCCCACGCCCCCGATTGAAATATGCTTACCGCTTTAACGTAACGCGCTGACAGGCCTATAGAGAGTACGGTAGACTGTCGATTTCCGGCACCATCCTGTCCAAGCGGAAAATCCTGAAGCTTGTATCGGAGAAGATTGTACGCGGATGGAACGACCCTCGTCTTTATACGTTGATTGGGATCAAGCGCAGAGGTGTCCCGCCTGGGGCTATCCTGGAGTTCGTGAACGAACTCGGCGTAACGACCGCCAACGCGGTCATCGAGATAAAGCGCTTCGATCAGGCCATCAGGAAATACCTAGAACGCACAGTCCCCCGGCTGATGCTTGTTCTGGATCCCATTCCTGTGGTTATCGAAGACGCCGACGACCTCGATGGGAATGCCCTCACGTTCCCTTTCAGTCCCAAGGACCCCGATATGGGCGCGCACGACGTTACGTTTAGCAAGACCATCTACATCGACCGCTCGGACTTTAGGGAGGAAGCGGACCCTTCCTTCTTCCGCCTGGCTCCTGGGAAGGTGAGATACTTGCCTTGATCCTTGTTTTCGCGCGTTTTGGCCGTTGCTGACTCCCCGACCCAGACCGTCGGGCTCCTTCAAGTCCCGCATCCGATCAAAGCAGTGTCGTTCACCAAGGACGACGCGACCGGAAAGGTGACCGAGATACGGGCAGTGTTCGATAGGGAGACGAAGAAGCCGAAGGCGTATATCCAATGGGTCCCGACCGAGGCGGCGGGCACGCGGAAAGCGGAGGTGAGAATCTACAACTCGTTGTTCAAGTCTGATAATCCGAACGAGGCTCCCGGGGGATTCCTTAACGACATCAACCCGGAGAGCGAGGTCATCTACCCGAACGCCTTGGTCGAGTCTGGATTCGACGAGGTGAGGAGGAGAGCCCCGTGGCCGGAAGCAGCGGGCGAAAGCGAGCTCGGGAAGGGCGGGCCTGAGAGCGTTCGCTTCCAGGCGATGCGCATCGCATACTTCGCGCTGGACTCCGACTCCACCGACGACCGCATCGTCCTCAACAGGATCGTAGCGCTGAAAGAAGACGCAGGAAAGAGTTGAAGTCCTTGGGAGCTGGGTGTCATTGGGACTAAAGGGACAGATGGGCGGCGAGGTGCCTACCTCGTATTTAGCTAACTTGAAGGGGACACGAGCAAGCGGTCCCACCATTGCACAGAATGGCGGATATCTTTTCATCCTGCATCCGCTGTCTTATTTCCAATGCGATTCTGCATGTTAGCTAGGGTAGGTCTAAGAGAATCTACGGCTCTATTGCTTAGAAGGCTGAGATATCCCGACGTCAATTTTTTTTTTTTTTTTTTTTTTAAAAAAAAAAAAAATTGAGACTTAGAATCTTCATTATCGAGCAGGCATAAGTTACTCTTCGCCATTCAACCCTCGTTTTCCGAGGGCGGGTCGCTGCGTACCCGTTGTGGTTCCAGGCCATAGCTAATGCTAACGCTTGGTATTTTCATTTCCGCAAGAAGCTCGAGGCAATCTTCCAAATCCGCATTTGCAAATGTCACGAATTCTTTGGCTATTAGATCGTGCGAGTTACCGACGTAAAGATGTATAACTGACGTCGTTCATGTATTTAAGGGGCGTTGCTCAAAGCCATTTATGATTAACTCGAGGACAGGGCTCGTATAGTAACAATCTAATCCCACTCAAAGATGGAATGAATATACTGATGAACTGAGCTCCCATTCCAAAGCCCTATTTTTGCAGCCAAGAGTAACGAATAGGTAAGCTAGCTTGTAGGAACATTATCGCAAGACACCTGCCAAGCTGTTGATGGCGTGGCGGTGCAAAGCTGAAGAATGACGAATCTTCATGATCATACACTTTTCTATTCGTCCGTGATCATCCGCCACCTCAAGCTCACCTACAACTTCTTTCATTTTTATTCCGATATACTACCTTTATATTTATCAAGGATAAGTCCCTAATCGATCCGGCGCGCTTCGTTTAATCCATGCCTGCCTTGGACCTATCATGGAGACGCTGCCGTCATATGAGCGTTCAATCATTGGCCCGCACTGGCTAGATCTGGTCGCGGCCTACGTCCCAGTTGTAGACTGGCCCCGGTGCTGTCTGGTCAGCCGGCGATTCTATCGCGAGTTTGCGCCGCGTCTCTGGCAAGATCCTCTGGTAGCTATAAGGCGCCTCGGTTTACACCCGAATGACGGTAAGTCGTAGCGTTCCTTAGGCTCTTAGATCTCGTAGCCATGCCCCCTCATCCGCACTTGCGCACGCAATGGCGCTACGAGACATGCCCGGTCAAATCATTACAGGACACGAGGAAAAAAAAAAAAAAAAACGTTCGTATGATCTGAATTAATGCAGATGTTCACTAGACTTGGCCTGGTATCGTCGTTTCGTAAGCCGACACGTCAAGTCCGCCAGGCTCGAGACCAGGTCCTACGTTCAGTCGCTAGACTTTCGAGACTTCGCCGTGCGCGCATCCGGGCTCTATTCATCGGAAGCGAGCGAACGGGCCATATCGGAGAGCTTCAAGCATATACCCCAGCTGTTCCCAGGGCTCATATGTCTGCTCGTGGATGGCCACCCAGAACTGGATCCGGGCTCTCTGGCCACCGCCGCCCGCGCATCGTCGCAGTCTCTGCAACTACTTGACATAGGTCGCTGTCCACACGAACTTACGCCTAAGCTGTTCAGCTCGGGCCTCTTCGGGGGCCTGGTTTACTTGGACATATCCTACGTGCCCGGGTCTGTTAGAACCGCTATCCTATCGTCTCTAAACCCCGAATCGCTACCGGACCTCCGCGTATTGAAAGTTGCGGGTCGGGAGATGGACAACCCGACAGCCAGCTTGCTGTTCAAGACGTTCCGTCGCCAGCTATGGAGCCTGGATCTCAGTGACAACAAGCTCGGAGACGAGATTCTCGACGACATCGTGGAATACAGCATCCCCGCCTCCACGTTCCACTCGGACGCATATTTTCAAAAGGAAGGGAGGCTATTCCTGCCGAAAATCGTCGGCACTCGAAAGTACGGGCTCTTCGAATTCGTCGAGGACTCCGAGAACAGCCGCCGCGAGCGTGACCTGGAGAGGTATCTCGCAGACTCGCCGGTTTATTCGCAAAGACCCGACCAGGCCGAACTCCAGGAGTGGCAAGCGGTCCGCCCCAATGGCCTCGATCCGCTCGGGCGCGACGATGCGAATACGGCGAAGGAATCGCTGCTTGGCCATTGCCTGTCGACTACGACTAGCGGCTTCGGTTTAGGGGACCCGCGCCGCGTAAAAAACACCGGGCTTACGCATTTATACCTGAACAGGAACAAGTTCACAACCGCCGGCGTCGAGAGGTTGATCAGGACGGCTCGCGGACGATTGGAGCATTTCGAATGCGACTCCTGCCTTTTCGCCCGAACGAACCCCCTGCCAGGTCCTAATATAAAAGGGGTAAGAATTCTAGGCCTTCCGGGCTCCGCGCCCCTATTCCGACCGGTCATCTCGTCCGCGCTCCGGTCTTTACGAGTCCATCATTCCCTTGTTACGCAAGTCCCTTCAATTTCTATAGACGGTCTCCCCACCGCATCCGCAGCGCGGCTCGCAGAAGGTCAAGCATTCAAGAACATCCGCCGCGCCTATCCTCTAGTCCTGGTTCCGGACGCCAACCCACGCATTACCTCGCTGACTCTCACCAACATCCCATCACGCTCGACAGGCCCGATCATTGAACAATTAATTCGGTTCCTAGAGCTCGCATGCGTGCAGCAAAAGGCCATCGGACATGCCAGGGATCTGTTTCACGGCCGCGGCTCCTCAGCGCTCAAGGGCCTCCGACACATGCGACTAGAACTAGGGCCCGACATCTTAGATAGCACGGACGCGATATCCACAAGCGGCGACGTCGACTTCGACCGGCTTCTCGACCCCGCGGAAGAGACTTTCAACGAGCAAAGCATATCGAGTTTCTTCGACGACGAAGACACGACGTTCGATATCACATCTCGGCGCACGAATACCAAGGCAGCGCCGGCGAGAAAGCCCCCAGGTAGCGCGGGCGTCAGCGCGGGTGAATTCCCGCGGTGGACGTCCGGCCGCCTAAAGTCGTACCCGTACTCGTCCGCGGACTCGGAGTACGTGACGCACTACGTCGATGCGAGCCAGTCGTGGACGGGCAACGTGTTCTCGGTGCCGGTGTGGATCGGGCCAGGGACCATCGGCCCGCACGCCGCCGTCAACGAGTACATGTGGAACGTGCAGGAGGCGAGTCTCCGCGCGGACGTCGGGCCCGCGACGCCCAACCACGTCGCGGCCGGGGTGCCGCCGCTGAGCTACATATATTACGCGGCGTGGGAGGCGATGGTGGTGCCTAGGAGCAGCGCTGTCCGGGACGCGGCGAAGAGTACGGAGGGGTTTAGAGACGTGGCTAAGGCTATCAAGGAGTACCGCGTGCGGACAAGGGGTACGGAGGAGCACTGGGACGGCAAGCTCGAGCTGGTGCGGACGGGATGAAATGATATGATACGGAAAGAAGCTCTCCTAGTGGGTTTACAGTTGGACTCGGACACTTTGTTATTTCTAGTTCGGTTTCCTCTCTCCTTACGACTATCCTCAGATACCCTCTTAGACGCTTAACATCGGATACACCTATAAGAAACGCGGTCGAGCAAGCGCCCAGGTTCTAAGCACATACATATATACAATACCGCTCCTCACGTGCTCAACAATAAGATACCTTGCTACACCACCCACCCCTTAATGCATTTTCCCCGGCACAAACGGGTGTCCGGCGCTAAGCCCGCCATCCACGGCCCAGGCCTGGCCGTTCACGTAGCTCGCCTCGTCGCTGCCGAGGAAGAGGGCGACGCGGGCGATCTCGTCGGCGGTGCCGCCGCGCTTGAGCGGGTTCAGCTGGCCGATCTTGCGCTCGGTGCCGCGGGCGCGCGCGGCCTCGAAGGTCGGGGCCGTCATGCCGGTCTCGATGAGGCCCGGGCAGATGGCGTTGACGCGGACGTTGGTGCCGGCGAGCTGGTACGCGAGCGTCTGGGCGAGCGATATGACGGCCGCTTTGGACGCCGCGTACGGCGTCGTGCCCGCGTTGGATCGCAGCCCCGCGACTGACGCCGTGCCGATGATGCTGCCCGACGGCGTGGGTTTCGAGGGCGATGTCTTTTGCATGGCGGGTGCGGCGTGCTTGGCGGCTAGGAATACGCTGGGGTGGTGGTTACGGATGTAAGCATCGATCTACAAGCATATCTACGTGCGGAGACGTATGTGTTGATAACGGGCTGTAGGGTATATGATAGTGCGGGTTAAAAACAAACCTAGCGACGTTGGTATCGAAGACGCGCATAAACTCGTCCTTGCTGATATCGGTGAAGGCGGCAAGGCGGCCGACGACGCCCGCGTTCGCGAAGAAGACGTCCAGTCTTCCGTACGTGTTCATGGCGTGGTCCACGACCTCTTTGACGGCCTGTTCGTCGGCAGCATCGAACTTGCACACGTGCACGTCGACGCCGGGATACAGCGTCTCGATCTCGCGCTTATGCGCCGCCAGGTACGTGTCGTCGTAGTCGCAGATATACACGGCTTTGGCGCCGTTCTCCGCGAACTGGTGGGCGCTGGCGCGGCCGATCCCGAGCACCGAGTTCGCTCCGGTGATGATGACGACCTTGCCCCGGACGCGCGGGCCCGCGGACTTGCCGGCGACTTTCTTTATCGGCGGGACGTTTGAGGAGGAGGAGGAAGCAGCGGATGCAGGCGAGGAAATCTGGTTTCCCAGAGCTTGGATCCTTCGTTTGGCGGTGTCGGACATGGTCAACCGGCTAGGCGAAGTACACTGTTTATTCAGCTAACTAGAGGCGCGAGGATGGAGTGTCGGCAAAATATTCGCATTATCTTCACCCTGCTGCTATCGACGTTGCTGTTGGGGAATTGGAAACGTGTAACCAATTCGCCATGATTCCTTCGCAGCTCTTGTAAGTAGCTGAGCTCGCGGATTCGTACGTGGTGTAATTTGGAATGCAGGGGGAAACGGTGAAAGGACTGGGACTGCGGAGAGGAACGCTAAGGAGCCGAGGCACCTAGGTAGCGCGGAGGTGGTGGACCTTACCTACCCCAAATAGGTATCTCTACCTACTATACACAGTAGGTACCTGCCAGCTACCTAGCAGAAGGATGTCAAAAAAAGTGGCGCACTACCAAAACGCTTCAATTCCATTAATATCAAACCGTACTTTAATATTTTATCTTTAATTTCGAAAATTTATATTACTATCTTATTTTAAATTTCAAGAATTTTATAAACTATTATATAAATTATAGATATATTATAATAGTTAGTTTTTAACATTTTATTTATTTTTAAGCGGATATAAATTTTATTATTTTAAGTCCCTTAGTATTTATTATTACAGGGTGCGCCAGTTATTTTGACGTCCTCCTGCCTAGGTACCTTACGGTCCGGCGTGTTACGGACCTGCCCGACGAGAGCTACCTCCCAAAACAGGTTAGGTGCCACTGAGGTGCATATGTTGTGTAACAGCCGACGTCATGGTACCTATTTCAGCAGCTTTTATACCTAGGTAGGTACACATAGAGGTATCTAACGTGTACGTCGTAGGTAGATGTCGCCTACAACTACATGTACGTAGAGGGCGATTAGACGGGGAAAATAGAGATAACCTGCGGACGAGCCACCTAACCCAAGCTGTTATGCCCTGTGCTTTGGTGCTTTGGGGAGATGATAGGGCGAGGAGTAATACTCAGTATCAAACATAAAAGTCTCGAGACGTACAATCCAGAACTTCAGTGTCTTGCCTCGAATCTAAGCTACCCGAGTTTCGGTAGAGAATCGGCTTGTCGATTAACCGCCCCTTTTCCTAAGCCGCGTCTCTGTCGGGCTAAAGCTCTCACCTCGCCCGAAGGAAGTACGGAGATAGTCGGTCGTTACCAGCAACCCCCCGGGCTAACAAGCCTACAGGGGGTGTCTGTTATATACCGACTATTTTTCATACGCCTAGTATGTAACATGTAGGGTTATGTCGTTGCCTGTGTTTAAATGATATAGAATATTCATTCAGTTGATCTACCATAATAGACCTTTACAGTTAAACTTAATTTTATTCTCATATCCCCAAATATGGACTACCTATTTCAACCTATTTGAGAGTGCATCATATATACTTCAGGTCTTTTGCGGTGGAGGGCTGATGGGGTTCGAGTATATTTTATACACTATGCTACGAACCATATGTTCCTAGTATATTACCCATGTGGCTGTGCATTTGGGTACTCTTATTCGGCTGGAAAATTATCAGGGCGACATATTTTATTTGTTGCCGTTAGAGTGGATAGACTCAGTATCTCAGCCCCAACGCGCGCGGGGCCAAAGTTCCTCCAACATCAACGGCTGATAATAAATCTTCGAGTTAGGCCAGGCATTCAGGGGTAGATATTGAAGTAGGGAGCCGTACCAGTCCGCTTATAACCGTAGGTCTGCTTTCAAGAGGCCAGAGGAGAGTGAAGGAGAGGATGTTGATGTTTTGCCTGTAGGTAAGGCGGAAGTTGGCAGATGCGTCCCTATGCTAAAATATGAGATGTGCGTCCTTCGTATCTTCAATAATCGCGCCTATCTACAGACACATGTAAGCCAGATAATGTTAAGTGAGGCATACGATGGTGCTTGGTGACATGAAGAAGACGGAAGGGTTTAAAATGAGAAGAAGAATGAAAAATAAACCGGAAAATGGAAAGAAAGAAGGTAGGAAGGTCCACCACAACATACTTACATGCAACTACCTAGGAGAGTACGGATTACGGGTAATGGGACTTGGAAGTAGCATACCTACCTACCTACCTGCCTTATGCCATCGCTTCTTCAATTCCAAGTGCGTTTTGAGGTAATTTTTTTCCTTTTCCCTTTTTCTCTTTCCCACGTCCCCACAATACCCATCAACCCTCATATCGGAGTCTCTCCTTACTATATCTGCCAAATAGGTATTGTCGTGTTACCTAAATCGATCCGCCAACCCCTTCGACACCCAGCGCTAGGCGCTATGACCTCAACCTGGCCAGCATGATGGTTCTCAGACGCTGTCACGGGAGACTCGCTCTGATCGTCGCCGGCCTCGTCTTCGTCCTCGTCATCTCGAAACGCCTTACCGAATGGTCGCTCCATAGCTCTTTGCTTGGGCCCCCGTACATTCCGCGCCCCGATGTTCCCGCTCATACCAACTCATCTAGTCCTGTCGACCTTGCCACGGCCGGCAACCTAACGGCGCCACCTCGTCCTAGACCCGACGACCCGTTCTGCGAATCTTTCCCGGACACGTCCAACGTCCTCCTGGTTATAAAAACAGGCGCTACCGAGTCGTACGCTAAAATCCCCACGCAGCTAGTCACCACGCTCAGGTGCCTCCCGGACTTTCTTATCTTTTCCGATCTGGAGCAGGACATCGCCGGCCACCACGTCTACGATAGCCTGAGCACCGTGCTCCCTCACGCCAAGGACGCAAACAGAGACTTTGATATCTACCGCCGGCAGAGAGCCTGCGTTGTTGATCAGCAGAGCTGCGACGTCGGCGCTGGCCAGAGCAAAGAAGCCGAGGCGTGGAGGTTGGACAAGTACAAGAATATCCACATCGCCGAGAAGGCCTACAAGCTGCGCCCAAGCTACGAGTGGTACCTCTTCATCGACGCTGACACGTACGTGCTCTGGAATAACCTCGTCCAGTGGCTACCAAAGCTCGGCGACCCGTCTAAGAAGCACTACGTTGGCTGCGTCAACCTCATAAACGACTTTAGCTTTGCCCACGGCGGTAGCGGGTATATCCTGTCGAGGGCGACGATGCACGATCTCGTCGAGAGCCATTCCGGCGTCGCTAATAAGTACGATTTGAGGGCTCCGGGGACGTGTTGCGGCGATCATCTGCTGGGAGTTGCCTTGAATGAAACCCTTAACCTTGGAGTCAAGCAAGCTGTAAGCATTCGCCAGTTCCCTAGCCCCATAATGGATGTCATCAGGCTCTCGACCCGGACCTACCTTCGTATGCGCCATAAGAGCTAATAAGAAACCCAGTGGCCGACGATAAACGGCGATAAACCCCGTACCGTCCCTTACAGGCTGCGCCAGTGGTGCCATCCGCTAGTGACCATGCACCACATGGACTCGGAAGAGATCTCCTCGTTCTAGGAATTCGAGAAGCGGTTCTACGAGTCTCGGGGCACGCCGCGCCCCGCCATACGATTCAAGGACATCTACCACGAATTCGTCGAGCCGAAGCTGACGGCCAGGCGCGACGACTGGGATAACCTGAGCAACGACGTGCTGTACCTCGACACCATATACGGAGAACGCCACGCGCAGCTGCAGAAGGACCGCGCGAGTAATCGGAAACAGCAGCATAGGTCGGCGGCCGACGAACTAGACGTCCACGGGTCGTTCGAGAATTGCCGCCGCATATGCGACACCGTCGACGACTGCTTCCAGTTCTCGTTCCGCGCCGGCAGCTGCGCCTATAGCAAGAACTCTTTCAGGCTCGGTAGGCCGGTCAGGAAGGCGATCAACGACAAAGAAAGACAGATAAGCGGTTGGAACGTCGAGCGGATTCGCGCGTGGGTCGAGAGCCGGGGCGAGTGCAAGGAACCCGTCTGGCCCAGCTTCTAATGCCCGCGCCGTCGTCTTTTGCATGCGCGAGGCGGTTCGTTAGAGGCGAAGATGACGGGCCTTGGGATGGGAATAATCTGAAAAAAAAAAAAAAATATCCCTACAGGTCGGTTCCGGGATAAAAGACGTATTCCGCTGTTTGTGTGAATCGAGATGTTGTTGACCGAGACATTGCGCCACGCGCAGGGGGGAGCTTTGTTGGGAGAACCGTAGTATGCAGTACGCCACTTCGGAGGTACCTATCGCTATATTGCCAAGTAGAATCATACAGAGCGATGATATTTAAGCGTTGTAATCGTCCAAGTAGACTAATTATAGCGTCTGATCTTGGGCTCTACAGAGCTCTCCTATATAATGCTTGAGCTTAGGTGAGTTACCCTTGAGTGCCGAAACGAGGATGCTTTGAGAAATGCGGTCGTTAATTAATTCATCGTAAGGCTCCGAAGAGCTTCGTACTGTACACGGCGCGGTTACGCCAATTGTTGCGCCTACTTTCTCCCTTTTCCCCCATCTTTATACGGCTCCTTGCTTCCTCCCGCCTCTTCCAACTCTTCGTCGAACATTGGTCGTCGTATTTCCCCGTTTCCTTTCCAAGTCGAACCCTTTGTCGGACTTAGAGTAGGTAGAGAAATCGACGCCCATAGCGGAAAGTAGACGTTGGCTTAACCTGACATCGCAAACCTCACCTTACCCCAACGAAACAAAACGAATCGAAATAGAACGGAACGGAACACAGACCGAGAAACTTAAACCATCGAGTTCCCCGGACGATCCAACTCGTCTCTAACGCGCGGCCCGGTGATCCCCTTCTCGCCGGGCACGTTCGTGCTGCCGCCCTCGATGCCGACGTCTGTGACGCCCGAGTCAGAAGCCACGGGCGCCTCGCCCGGCGCGTGGCCCTCCTTGTGCGCGGGCGCGTTGGGGGCGCCTAGGCCCTGGGCTATTTTGGTGTTTGTTAGTCGCCTCTTACCGGTATCTTAGATCGGGGGTCGGTGTATTATGCGATTGGTCGTGGGAAACGTACCCTGAGCCTGCTTCTTCTTGAAGGTCTCGCTCGCTGCGTCGTTCTGGCCGGGGGTCTTCGATGGTGCCATTTTTATAGGTACTCTATTGTTTTCGTTTCGCTATCCGGACCCTCTCGTCGGTGTATAGGTGCTCAAGCACGTTTTTCCGGGCGTGAATGCGGTTGGTTTGCCTCGTAGAGATATATTTGGATGATGTATTCGCTAAGTTACGGAGATATACGTTGGTCGAAAACCAACAAAGAAACAAGGACAGGAGTAGACGTTGATTTATGCTATTCGATATCTCCATATGACATGATTAACCTATCTGATGGATATGTGCCATTACGTCAAGGCCCGCGTCTGCCAATGCGGTCGTTGATGTCATGTAGTCAGGGGTATTCGACGCAATAGCTGTGGATCTCACACGCAACCTGAGGATCTTCTACTCCTTCGTCTGACATCCTACCTACCTACCTACCTATCCATTCTGTCAATCTTCGAGCGGTGCTGAATCATACGAATATCGTTTCCGATCTTAACCCGTCATGGCTCGGCGTATACCTGATATCACCCGTCTCGTAATTCATCACAGCCTACGGATCATGGAGTAATCTATCGAGAGGTCATTATTGCTTAAACCTTTAAATTAAGCCGGGCTATCTTCGAGCACGGTGGGCGCTTTGATCTTGATGTCGTGTTCTCATCCCCAATCTCCCTTTAGCCTCCTCCAGGAAACCTCATCTAGCCATCTAATACTCCTGGCCATGGCATGTGTACCTAATAGTAACCGAGGAGCCAGTCCTACCCCGTCCGGCTTACTTCGAAATCCATGACCTTTGTTCTCTTTCCCTCCGAGATGAAGCCTCCTTTTCCTCCGGTAGCGCACGTGTACCCCAAAGCTGCGAAGCTTGACCCAGCGCACAGAAAGCCCTTGACGGGAATGGAATATGATCTAAGTAATAAATAAATAAACAAGAAAAGGGCCGTGGTATCTGGAAGTTCGCTTCGCACCTAAAACAAACTCGTTCGATCCCGACCTGTCTCGATAAAAATAGCGTCCGTCGAAAGCCATATGTGTATCTCAGATAACGTATAGATAAAATAGAGACGTGAGAATTGTGTTCACCTGGTCGCGTGTACAACACCTAGGTAATAGATAACGAGGGGTAGGTGGTTCGGTAGCTATATATGGCCATATATTCCATCCTATTTGCCTCGTTTACCATTCATCAGCATAACGTATAATACCTGCCGCGTAACGTTTACGGCACGCAGGCTCAATAAAAAATATCACGACATGGACGAATCGCCAGTGTACATCCACGTGCTGTCGCCGGGGAAATAGTCGCCGAACCAGCTTAGCATCTCTGCGTTCTCGAAGCCGGTAAGATGCTGCCCTATGTCCGTTTCGTTGTCGTACGTGAGTAGGTGCAGGTGTGAAGCTCCACCGGGTCCCAAGTACGAGTACCCGCTAGAAGCGAGGCCGCTGCCGCTCTGCGCGAAATTGGACGGCCCGCCATCCGACGACGCGCTCGAGGAGTGGCCGCCGATGTTATTGCTATTATTCTGGCTCGGCGTGCTGCTAGCCGGCGAATCGTGCGTCGGATAGCTGCTCTCGCCCGACTGGTCGTATCTAGAATGCTGCGACGACGGCGTGTACGACGTCGGGGCAACGCTCATAGAGACCTTGCCCGGGTCATCCTGAGAAGTCAGGGTCTCGTATCGTAGGTACGAGGACTTGCCCTGGCCGGTCGCCCCGCCCGAGACCCGGCGGGGACGGCTGATAGAGTGTCGCAGGGCAGACGTGTTAGGTTGGGGGTAAGCGGAATGGTAGATAGATGTGGTAGCTTCGGGGAGGCTCTGGCGAATGGGGTCGTATATCATATTTCCGGGCGGCGTGGGCGCGGACGTGGGCGCGACGGGCGCCGACGCCGCGGCCGAGACTACCTGCGCAGGCATGACGCCGCCGGAGTTCACGGGGTTCTGGAAGAGAAGCGTCAGGGTCGAGTTTGGCGAGTTCGTCGTCCCTGTCAACGACCACGCCAGGGGCCCGTTGTCGGGGATGGGCGAGGCGGGAAACTCGATGTGTTTGGCGACCCTGCTAACGGTGCTGGAGTGGCGGTATCGCCTGGCGCTCTCGTATTCCTCGATGGTGTAGGTCTCGCAATCCCACTGGCCGTCCAGCTTCTGGTCCAGAGCGGTCAGGATATAGCGGACGCCCCCCCAGTACGCGTGCATCTGCTTCAGGGCTTTGTAGCACGCCTGGTAGTTCTGGTTCGCGGCGGAGGCCAGCAGCAGGTGCCTGGAAGCGGGGCCCGAGTCGACCACCGCCGTACCGCCCTTGCTAGCTTGGCCTCTGGGCTCGGGGGTCGTATCTCTCGAGCCCGGCTGCGATAGGCTGGATCTCGACTCCTTGAGGAACGCGCACGCCGCGATGTAGATGGGCTGGGAGGTGAAGGGGTTGCCGATGAAGCACTTCGGATCGACCAATTCGGCGAAGGCGAGGATATCGGCGATCGTCTTCGCGCTGGACATCGATAGCTCTCGGCTGTGCGTCTTTAATTGGTGCGCTCGGTTGATGGTGCCCTCCTTCGTCAGCAGCGTCGGCTGATGTAGCACGATGATCAACGCATGGAACCAGAAGTGCAGCAGGATAAAAGTCGTGCCTTGGCCGTTCTTGACGTGGGCCTGGAAGTTGTTGGCGTCGAACCGGAGGCGCAGGTCCGTCTTCTGGTGGAGCCTCGTAAGCTCGATCTCCATCTGAGCGAGCTTGTTGAGCTTCTCTTGCGTGAGATCCTGGGCGTGCGTGATGTTATTGAGCACGTCGGAGACGCGACCGTACAGGTGGATGATTTGCAGCAGCGACGCCAACGGGTCAGGCCAGCCGGAGACGGGGTCGACGGAGGACTTCGGAAGCTCCAGCTCGAAGTCGTCGTCTTTGAGGGACACCGGCCTACCGGTACCGGAAGAGATGGCGCGGTCGAGGAAGAAGACGGCCCAGAAGGTGTCGATGCGTTCCTGCTCGATCTCCTTCTGCTCCTCCGGACTGAGAGCCGTACCCTCGGAACCGGGTTGGCCATGCTGGGAAGATTCTTCGCTCGCCTTCCTGTTATAGCCGCGCGCGTACCAGAGGTCTCGCTCGCTCTGGTACCGCACGCCATCCTCCTTGGACAGGCCCAGGTCGACCGCCATGCGAATCGCTATGCCGAGGTACATCCACAGGGCGCTGTCCTGGTCGGCGCCGAAGCCGTCGTACGCCATCAACAGACACGCCTGGACGGCGGCGACCGACGGGCACGGGAACGTGTCGACGGTGGCCGCCTTGGCTCGCTGCGCGTATACGTAACCGTACTCGGACTTGGCCAGCTTACCCTCGTTCCACTTTCGAAAAAGGGGATGGTCGGAGAACCGAGCCGCCAGAGCGCACACGGCGTCCACCAGTATCGGCTCCACCCGCTTCTCCTGGACCAGCCTCGGGAACTTGTCGCGTCGCAGGAAGGGATAGTTGCTTCCGAGGTGTACGAAGAAGGTATCGACGAGGTGGAGGATTAGGGGATGTACGTCTTCCGTATCGTTGGGGTCGTAGACGGGCATGTCATCCAGGTGAGCAAGGTCCACGTCTTGGTGTATGGAGTTCATCAGGCCCGACAGGATGGAGCTAGCACCGCTAGGCGAAGTAGCCGATATCGAGCTTCGCCTCCGATCCCGAACCTTGACCACCATCTGCTTGAAGCCCGGCACGATGGCGGTAGGCCCGAAGTAGCGGAAGTACGGAACCCGATGACTCTCGTTGTGGTATTGTACCGGGGAATGGCACTCGCTGTGGCCGCCTTCGGTCGAGTACGACGGGTTTCGCGGGTTCGGGGGCCGCCGGATGGGTTCGGGGCGCGGCGTGGGCTGCGAGCTAGGTTCCTCCCAGTCTACGTTTTCCGACTTCAGCCGTATGTCGACGTTCGCGTCATCCTGGGCCGTTTCGGGCACCGGGCGGATCGGCCTGGGGGAGTCGTCGGGAACATCGAACTGTTTGATTGCGGTCTTGCCGTTCTTCCAAGGCTTACGGTCGAGTTCCGACTCCTCGTCGGCGTAGTCGTCCTCGTCGGGGTCGAATTGGGTACCATCCAAGGCCGAACCGGATCCTCTACCGCCATCCTTCTTATTGGCCTTCTCGATACCGTCGGAATAACCCAGGCACACGTGTCCGTTCTTGGTGCAGGTCGAACAAGTAGGATGTTCGCCGGCACACCTCGTTTTTCGCTTGCGGCAGGTGAGGCATCTGACATGAAGAGAGAAGCCGGAGTTAGCTGAGACGTTCGCGGCGTCGCACCCCCTAAAGTTGGGACTGAACTGATGGCGGGTCCGCGGGATTCCTATGAGGATTGCGACGGGGAAAGAAGATAAAAATAAAGATAAATAAAAAATAGGAAAGAGAAAGAACGAGAAGAAAAAGAGTCGTCAATTACCCCAGGCGTAATCACGGTTCAGTCCCTCCCCCAGATCCCTCCCACGCCGGACAAAGGAAGTCAACGATACTTACGCAGCGTTTATCCTTCTCCTCTTGGTGGGCGGTTGGCCCTGGTTGTTGACGAAGCGGATCTGCTTGGGCGTCGGCAGCGGATCAGGTCCGTTGCTATTGATAAGCGTGACCATGGCGTTGTCTTTAATACTTGCGTCGGTGCCAGGGGGGATGATAGGAGTGACGATAATGATAATGATAATAATAACAATAACAATGACAATAGCGACAACGAAAGAGAACCACAACAATGGAAAGTAATATTAGATCGCCGTATAGTTACCCCTGAACCTTATACCGCGCAGTAAAACCAGGACGAGGGGGTTTTGAAGCGTCGAACTAGGAAGGTTAGGATGGGACTTCTACTATCGCGGGAAACCCGAGATTCGATGTTAATGATGTTCTAGGTCTTCCATGGATTTGTTCTTAATTTTTTTTGTGGATGCTCTCTTCTTCTCTTTCACTCTCACGCGCACACATACATCAATGGTGGGGTTTTCGCCTCTCTCTCAATAGGCCATCCTACAAGAATGGTGGCACCGTACGAGGTATGTAGAAAAGAAGTCGCTCGCTAACGGAACCCGTCCCTGAGAGGGCGGGGGGGGAGGGAGAGCTAGTTGGAAAACCAGCTGAGAGCCAAGGGTACGTAATAGACGTATGTATGTATATGCGTGTAGAGGTGTGTGTGCGTGTGAGAGTGTGCGTGTGTATATAGTATTAGTATGGTAATGGTATATAATATTCCTCCGGTGCGGGTGTGTTAGCTCATATGAAAAGGGAAGCGTGGAAAAACAAGAGGCGAGGCCACGAACGGATCCTGCTAACCAAAGGAACGGGGCGCCAACGGAATCGAGTTAGTTATTTTCTGCTGCCGGTCTTGGGGATTTCTTAGTCAGTTGCGGTGGTGCCTCAGCTAGATGCAACAACGGTGAACGTGCGCGTAATAGATGGGTGTGACGGGTGTGATGGATATTACGCCGCGAATGTGGAGGTGGAGAGGCTCTGACGGCCAACTCGAAACTCATCGCTCCTATTACAGCTTACTGCAGCAAGCTTCTCGAAGAAGGCATTGCCACCCCCCCGGACAAGACAATCGAGACGAAGCCTGGAGGTAAAAGCAAATGGGTATGAACCCAGGTTGTTGTGCGATGATGCACAGCAGCAAAGTTTGCGAGACTGTACGTCAGGTAGGAGGTAGGTTAGGAGGTTAGGAGGGAGGTATGTAGCCGGGACCGCCGGGAATAATCGATAATTGAAGACGTTGTGTTTGTTGTATGTGCGTGTCTTGGAAGAGGAAATTATGGGACGGGAAGAAGAGAACTACACATAGATCAGAACAACACGCCGACGATCACCGTACACGTAGATGGATAGGTAAAGGAGTGAGCTAGGCTAGTAACGATATGGCGAGAAAATCAACGGTCGGAGATGCGAGATTCGTATGTATGTAGGCAGGGCAATGGTATCCAATGTATGTGCGTAGCAGAATGCCAATATGTAGAGTGAAATGTGCAGCGTAGGTAGAGAACGACTTGACTACGGGGTGTTTGGGGTCGCTAATAATAAGAACGCCGAGACTAAACGTCGGAACCAATACGGCGGGAACGCGGAAAATATCCACAGGACAACGCAATACAAGGGGTGGTACCTAAGGTAGGGGGGGGGAGGGGGGTTTGGTGGTGGGTGTTGTCGAAGAGAAATTAATCAGGAAGATGACAGGAGGAAAAAGCGTAGCGTGACGGCGGATGGCCGCCGTCGATCGAGCTTCGAAGATTTGCGGGACCGCGGGGTCAAGACAGAAAGGATATAGCGTGGTCCGTGTGTTGGAACGAGAAACTTGGAAGAATAGAGGGAAAAAGAAAGGCCTCGAGCTATGAAAATAGGTACCTACCTAAGTAACGATAGAATAGAAATAGGGGGGACGGAAGCTGGAAAACTTGGAAATAGGTCCAATAGGTGGGAGGTAGGTACCTAGGTAGGCAGGTAGGTAGGTAGGTAGGTACCTAGGTAGGTAGGAAGACAGGAAGGTACCTAGGTAGGTGCTGAACGGAACGGCACGGGATATCCCTCCTTTCGTTGTACCAGTTACATTTGGGAAATTGATAGGTTAGGTAACGTTATGGATTCTCAAGTTACAGCTATTACCTCAAGGTAATTAAGACATACATGACTTTATCAATTAATATATATATCATTATACCCATCTAAGGTAGACAGGTGGTACTACAAATGAGGTATGCATGCCCGTGTATAATGAATAATCTATCTTGGATACAATACATCCCATGTACTACAACGAGAGATACTTGATATATGCAGGTGGTATGGGGTTGGCTATATTCATCTACTTATGTAGAACTGACGTACGTATATTCTAGATTTGCAAAATGATCAATCACGTTTTCCGTTAATAATAATAAAGTAGAGGTAGATACGTAGGGAGGGAGGGATGGGAAAAGCAAAAGAAAAAGAACTATCCGGATTGAAAAGAAGAAAAAGCTACCCCCCTTTTACCATCATCCTCAAGCCACCATCTACCATCCACCACCCACCATCCATCATCCCCCTTAGAACCACAAAACCACAGAACCACAGAATAACAAAACCATAGAACCACAGTCTATAATGATATATTACTATGACAATTGGCAAGTCGATCAACCTTCCTCGGCCTATCAGCGTCAGCAAAAGCTGCTCGGCGCCCTTTTTTTTTTACACAAAGATAAGACCGACATATGCCAAAAATCCTGGCCGGTGAAACCCATTACCGTGCATCATTATTATGCCTTGGGTTAGGTAGCCCGTGCCTAGGTAGGTACCTACTTACACACTCCTTCTCGTAGCTTGGTTGCGATAATCGTCCCCTTCACCTACGTATCTAGGTAGGTATACATACCTACATGGCATATCTACCTACCCAAGGCAGGTATGTAGGCATCTATCTATCTAACCTAACTGCCCACCCGCCTGTTTACCTAGGTAGGTAGCCCTGGTGGCTTGGTTGGGTAACATTCAACGTACAGTACAGTACCTGAAGATGGATTCCGCATCTACCTGAGAACCTGACGCTTGTAGCTTCTCTCCCTCTTCGTGTTCTGGCTGGCTATAGTGACCTTGAACCTGACTCCCGCCCATGCTAGTAGCTGATTGGATCATTGACCTCCCCTCCGATTGATTTCGCGCATAAGCAATCGCCCTACCCCCCCTAACCTCCGTCGGACGGCAAATCGGTAGATGCCTGAAGGATGCTACCTACCTACCTTTGGGTTAAACCCCAGTTAAACGAACCATGGCAATTGCACGCGCAAATTTGCATTTTCCTCTCTTACGTAGGAATAATCGCTCCTCGCTCGAAGAGAGTATATGAATCGAGGGGTAACCCATGTAACCGCTTGGTACGGTGGCGCCATGACAAGAACGGAGGAGGCTCACGTATTGGACCACGCAAGGCCTGGGCATTATGTTGAGAAATGCAGAAATATCCGTTGCAGATATTGCAGGACTTATAGTACTGAAATAGATCGTTGACATGAGATGGAACATCATCTTGCTCTTCTTTTGGTTCGGTGAGTTTTTTCTGCCAACACATTGTACCACACAATAGACCGCACAAGGTCTAAATCCTCGGGATTGTCTTTTTTTTTCTCTTCTTTTTTTTTTTTAACACCAAACGGGGGGAGGCCCGTATGGGGAGAATAGCCTAAAGAAGAGGAGAGAGAGAAAAATCAAGGCATAGGCATTACTGGAAACCCTTACAACGACTATTTGGGGACGTCGCGTTTTCCAAAGCCGGTGCTATATCCGTATCGAGCATCGAGGGTCCATTGAGCTATCAATGCCATTTCTCTATCCGTCCCTACCACTTCTCTTCTTGTTCCCCCCTCCCTCTCTCACATCCGATCGTCATTAGGTGTTGGTTACACAAGTCCGTGTAACGACAATCTGCATCCAACCACGTTCAGACGCTCCAATGCGTTATCCTTATATTTCCTGCGAGGCCGCATCACCTGCCTCTCCGCGAGGCCCACATACGAGTACTATGTAAGTGAGTGAACGTGCCTAATCACTCGTTCAATCATTCCAGCTAGGACCTCTGTTGGACCCAGGGGTCTCCCTCCCCTCTCTCCTTTTTTCTCTTCCAGAAAAAAGAATGAAAAAAAGAAAGAAAGAGGGAAAAAAAAAAGAAAAAACTAAGGTTGATTTCAGCGTGATATTCATGGAACGCTGAATCGCCACCGGCAGAGTGATAAGAAAAATACGCCCCGGTAACGATCGGCTGCGTCAAAACGATATCCATGTCCCGCAGCGCTGCTGTAACCCAACTTCGAATCTCGATTCGGCCAGGGGGGTATCAACCAAAGACGATACTAATGCCCATATCTGCGCTGACCCTCCTCCATAGATCGGCGTCTTGAGCCTCAGGGGAGACGTCGCTCGCATCGTCTAGCCTCGCCCAGACCCCTTGGACAATCTTCCAAGCCTGTCCGATGTTGACCATGCCTTGACGCTGATCAATCCCGGCGAACGCTCTCTGAGCCAAGGACCTATCTTCCGCGCTTACCGCTTCGCATGCGGCTACAAATAGAGGCCACAGCAAGGCCCCCATCGGCCCTCTGTGCGTAACCGTCTCGACGCAGTGGGCGAGTGCTACGTGAGCGTGCTTCTGCACCACCTCGCGGCGCGGCGGGTATCCGTATATAGTGCGGTATAGATAGACAAAGGCGCTGTGACGGTAGGCTAAGGCGTTATGCAGGATCGATTGGAGGCGCTGCTGCTCCGGAACCGTCTCTTCGGCGCTGGAGCCTCTGAGCACCCCGTCTCTAACCGCGACGTTTGGGGGGAGGCACGGCTCCCACCGAGCCAGAGCCGTCTCGATAGCTTGGGAAGTGGATTCGAATTCCATCCTGAGGACGGCGCTCTTGGAGGCTTGGTTTTCTCGGCACGCTCTCTCGACGTCTTTCTTCAGCGAGAGAAGGTTAGATAAGCGGTGCATGATGGGCCACAGGGTAGTAGCCATGCCAAGTAAGGTGTCGACGTTGCTCAGAGGGGACACCGCAGGAGCATCCAAGGGGGCGAACGGAACGAGACATCCTGCAGCCGGAGCCGTCGAGAGCGGGGCAGACCCTAGCGATAGCGCCGTGATGACATCGTAGAATCGAAACGCCTAGGCTTCGTCAGCAAGGTCTAGCCTGATCCTTGGAGGGTTCTCTCGAGACCATCCACGTACGCGTTCTAAGAAGAGACTAGCGGGGGTAGACTCTCCCTGGCACGTCGACATAATGGTGAGTGCTCCCTTAAGGTGCCCGTCTACTATGTTAGTCCGACCGCGCTGAACAAGCTGCGAAGCTGGTAAGCCCGTGTGCCGCACGGAGTCCGCGACGTCTTATCACCTAGCACTCACCACCTCGTAATATACTAGGAGCATGATAGCTGCTAGAAGCTCGGTCTTGTCGACCTTCCCCTCTTGCTCGATTAAACGAGCCAGGCCCTGGATAGCTCGGTTATGGAAGTACAACGACTTTTCCGAGGTTTCGATGCCGCGGTATTCTAAGTGGGCGCTCGCCAACGCGTATACGGCGTTCATGATCGGCGAGCTTCTATGGGAGAAGGGTAACACCAATTGCTGAAACGGGTTACCGGATTCTTCTCGGAAGACGATTAAGTGCGATAGCACGTTGCAGAAATGATCGACCAGGGCACGCCGATTAGGACGCTCGGAAAACTCGGAGAATACGGGCAGCACAAACTCGAGCGTCGGGGAGCCGACGGGACAAGGAGCGATCATGGCTAGGTCTGGCTGTAGAGATCGCGCGTGGGAAACCACGTTGACGTTCGAGTTCCTCCGGACCACCTCTTGGACTTGGTCCCCGTCATCGTCTACGGCGCCGTATTCGTAAAGAGCAGGGTTGATATCGACTGGGGGAAACGCGCCGTCGTCATAGTTCACCGGAGACAAGCCGTTAAATTTGGTATCTATGGGACTGAGACAGTCGGACTCGGAAACCTCATCGGCCGTACCCTCCCGCCATTGGTCGTGATCTATCATAGGCTCGCGCTCTCCTCCGTGTTTCTGTGAGAATATGGACTGCGAAGAATCCTTCTTTCTCCGTTGACGCGGTTTCACCGCCTCGTAGGTGCACTGAAGGTCCTTTTCGGCGCATCGCGCACATTGCGGTCGTTTCTCGTCGCATTTCTTCTTCTATCTCCCTCGGCAGCAAGTTAGAACGGGATCTGCTACTCCGAAGCACATGATACTGGTTAAGAATAATAATGCAGGACTCGTACTTTCTCTTTGCTGTGATCATGTCATGACAAAGATTAGCCATTTATTCGCAACTGAACGGTAGATTAATACGTGACCTCACGTACCAGAACGTGCAGCCTACACCGGACCAAAATCTACGGTCAGCTTCTAAACCAAGACGCGCGAGGAAGTAAATCGTAAAATTGCGACTGACCTGCGCGGGAACGTCTCTTGGGCACCTTCGGAGGCGCAATCCTGGTATACAGCAACATATTTTGCCAGCCAGCAACAAGCTATGCTATGATCCCTTCATATTGTTTTCGTACCGAAATTTCGTGATCTCTTCTTTGACACAACCCCCGCGCGAATCCGTTACCCCTCAAGTAGGAGGATCCTACCTCAAGACAGAATGGCCGAGGCGTCGAGCTATGCCTTTCTATAATCCAACGATCCAAAATGTGGGGTGGTGGGAGATTCCGTCGCAGTAGGGAGAGAGGAATATGATGTAAATTAGACTCCTGATATTGTGCTGTGTAGGCTCGAGGAGGGGAGAGAATTTGAAACTAAGGGGCCCGGGTAGAATGTGACAATTAACCTAGCTAGGCAGTCCGGTCTTTTGCCCATCATCGTGACGTTGTGGAGAACAGAAAAAAAAAGAATGCAGGTCCCCAACCTAGGAACCCAGCCAAGTAGAACGACGACCGGAGACAGGTTCCGAAACGGACATAGATGAACGCATCTGGCAGTTGGGGGGGTTCCTCTGAATTTCGGAAATGAAGTCTAGAACTACTAGAAGCCCCCTAAGATTAGCACAGTACGGTAGCAGATCCAAGCTCTAGAGACAAGCCAAGTGGGAAACTCATCACGAAGCGAGTGTGGAGAACTCGACGATCTTCGAAATCAGCTTTGCGGGGTTACGACGGTAGTGATACGGGAATCGGGGGGTTTCCGTGTACCCAGGTAGGTTATACGTATTAAAAGCGATCCTTCGCCTGATCATGCTTTAAGAGCCAGGCCCCGGTGGACTTCGTACTTGAGTTACATAATCGTCCCGACTGGGAAGATAGAAATAGAGAGCGAAGAGTCAAGCCTAAAGTCGGCGGAGGCAGGAATTGAGCCTCACTTATTATCCAGAGTTAAATAACCGCCCTTGTTGTACAGTACCGACGCTTATGCCTCGTGACTTTGGCGCCGGCCACGGATGAAGCTCGAAAAGATCAATTTACGGAACGACGACTAGGTAAAGTGTCTTGGGGCATAGTGTGAAGGATGCCACCTCCTATAGAAGTGATTAATAACCCCGGATAAGCAGCTTACATATACCCACCTACCTTAGGTATCTCATATCTACCCACCTAGGTACCTAGGTAAGGCATGTGCAATAATGAGGTACTGTTGCTCTTGATTCTGGGTGTTATCGACAGAGCTTCAACGGATACTTAGTCTGGGTCATTATCAAGCCGAATTCGTCTCGTGTGATCCAAGGCGATATGCTTAATGCTGCTGGCGACCTAACTTGGGTGTACAAGTAGAGATGGTGCCCTAGTTTCGGCGCATACCTACCTAATGAAAGGAAAAAGAAAAAGAAGAAAAAACCGTGATACCGTCGTCCAAGTTATTGTCGAAGTTATCGTCCAGTATGTTGGCCGGGCTGCTCCCAACATCGACTATGCGTGCTAGCATTAGTTTGCCATGCTTAACCTAGGCTGTTGGCTTCCCCTGGGAAGATCTGGTTAATGTATTAAGTGAAAGCCCGGAATCTCCGTGAGTTGGATTAGAGCGTTGTGTTATTCGTTCGTCCTCGGCTAGCTAATGTTTAAGTCCAGAAATAGAAGTGGAAGTGAGTCTGGCAGAATGAAATCGACTCGTCTTACCTTGGCATTTTTATGGGGTACTGCCTGCGTACCTTTTTCTATTCCTCTCTCGGCCGCTTCCCCCATTAAGGTGGCTAGGTACATGTAGGTAGGTAGGTATTGCACCTGCCTACGTGCCTTAGGTACCCAGCCATGTATTCGATTCTCGAGCCAATGTGCGACTGTGAGCGCGGAGGATGTGGCACAAAGTACCCATTTAGGTATAAAGTAGCGCCCCGTACCACGGTAATGGTCCTGACTGTCGGAGTTGAGCTAGCCACCGTACGAGCCTATATACGTAGAACTACCTACATGCCCACCTCTATAGGCAGTAAGTACATACCTACACGTAGGTACCTAGCAATACGAGCTGGCGTAAACTCAATTCATCTCATCAACCCGACTCGATGGACCTAGAGTTTTACGTACTACGTAATGTAAGGTAGGTACCTACCTGGGTACTCTATACTACCTACCTATATTTTTATAGTACGGGTATTTTACTCGCGCAGGCATTTTGCAAGATGACATCTCACACAGACCCGCGAAGCGATCGTGTTGAAATCATCGTCGAGGGCTTGCTTCAACACATTTGTGACACCACTCGAAGCACGCAAACAGCCTAGTGGTGTGTGTTGTACTTATATATCCCTCTACCATGCCACGCCCATGCTATACCCATGCGCGCCGTCAGCCCTAGGATAAGGAGGGCCAAGTCATAAAGACCGCATCAAAGACCCCATCTAAGACAAAGTTCACTTTCCCGCCACTCGCGAATATGATAGGCCTCGGTAAGACGGATAAATCTTCTGCTGCGTTGGGGGCTGAAATCACCAACGCAATGGCCTACTAGTAAATAGGTACCGGCCTTCGTCGTCGCATTGCTCGCAACATTGGCGACGACCATTCAACGTAGGCCAGCAGACGCCTGCGACGCACAACGCCTAGGTAAAGAAGCTGAGCCGGATCGTACGAACTCGAAATAGCGGGCATCCATCTTCTCGAAGGCTTCGCCTTGGGCCCAATCACGAGCGTCCCGAAGCCGACCCCGACTTCTTGTTTGCTGGGGGACGCTTTTCTTGGGGGCCAGCCATGCAACTTGGACAGCTGACGTTGCACCCACGATACACACTCGTAAAGCTGAATGGTCGACTTCGCCATCTGCAGATCCTACACCTTCTCTGCAGTTGAGAGGGTCCGGCGTGTCTCTCCCCCCTTCCCGCTTTTCGCTACTGCGAGTCAGCGGCCAAGACGCCAGTGAATATGTTCTCATCCTCCTCTCTAGAATCCCATATCGACATGTCCATGCCTCTCAAACCCTTGTCGTCCCCAAAAATCGCTTTCGTGTCGATCTCCTCAGTCCCTGGTCCCGCACTCCTGCGTGTCCATGAGCATAGTCTGATGGGGTCATCACGATATCTCTGATAGGCTTTGCCCATGCTATTTTGAGAGGCTCCAGCTCGTAGACTAGTCCAAATAGTGCTTACAGTCATCGGATCTTTTTCTACAAACGTGGCGCGCTGTAATTCCCAAAAGAGCCTCACCTCGCCATTTCGGGTTTCCGTCTCAAATTTTCAATCGTGTTCCCGATTTCTGGGTGACTGTTCCAGGCGTGGAGATACCCGGTAGAACGTTGATCTTTTCGCGCGGCCTACCGGAGGTGGAATTCTCGAGCGCAACCACCTAACCAACATACATGGTAGGTAGCTCCTTGGATCAGGTACACCGCGACACCGAGTGACCGGGCGACGAGATTCCGATTCAGGCAGCGTGTCTCCCACCCACGCGAACCCCCGATTAGAGGCACTTATCAAGGTAGAACTCAGAGGAAGTCAGGATGAGGGGATCTTGGACTTGCTCGAGCCGCGTCGGATTCACGTTATTAGCTGTTCTCGGTCCGGCGGCGGGCTACGCGCACGACAACGTATTCCAAATCCATCGATTAGAGAAGGATCACGATCTCCTCCGCCATCCGAAGCGTGAAGCTTCTTGCCAGCAGCCGGGCTATACTCTCTGCCCTGCCTCCCAAAATGGCGGATGCTGTCCTGGAAATTACGCGTGCGCCGTGTCGTATTGCTACGCTACGACAGCGGGACCAACGTCGGCGTGCGGGAAACAGGATTGGTACAACTGCCCGTTCACCGCCGGCCCAGGTGAGCCCAACCCGTGTCTAGAACACACCCTTCCAAATCCGCAAAGTTCCATACTAATGTCATCGTATAGGGACGTGTTGTCCGGTAGGTTTTATTTGCGCAGATGATTGCGTGCCGCCGTCGGGAATATCATATTCGCAATCATGCCCGGCGTCGTACTTTAATTGTCCGTCTAACTTAGGAGGCGGTTGTTGCCCGGACGGATTGTCTTGCGGTAGCCAAACCTGCTATCCGACGACTCCGAAGACGTTCCCGGTGAGCATATCGGTGACGACCACTAACTCGAACGGGGACACGATAACGACTATGATCACGACCTCGTCGGTCATCTCGCCGGGCCCAGATCCGTCGGCCACCTCGTTGGCCGGGGCGGCCGGCGTGCCGAAGTTTATTCCCAGCACCGTATCCAAGCTACCTTCCATCGAAACCGGTAGCAGTAACGGCGGGGGCGGTAGCGGCGGTGGCGGAGGCCTTACCCAAGCTCAGATTGGTGGTATAGTTGGGGGTGCGGTCGCTTTGCTAGTTGTCATAGTCGTCATAGCCGCATTAGTCATCTGGCGCCTCAAGCAGACCGAGAAAGCAGCCAGAGCCGCGGCTGAATCAGGGCGTAAGACCTCCAGCGGAGAGCCGCGCTCGCAGAAATCGGGCTATGGACAGCTCTCCGTCTCGGAAGTGGATGGCACGGATGTGGACTCTGTCGTACGAGCCCGGTACGCTCACTACCGGGCCCGATCCGACTCTTCCACCGCTGGCGAGCGGTCGCGGTCCGACACGCCCAACTTCTACGGCTCCAACGGCTCGACGACTCCTCCCACCTGGCCCGGATACTCCGCCGTCCATCCTCTGGCCTCGGACGCTTCCGACGGCCGGCAATCCAGCCTAGACTCCTACGCCGCGCAGTACGACTATCACAATAACAACAGCAACAATAACAACAACGCCGCAATATATGCCCCACGCGCTAGCGTCGAATCCGAGGGAGCCCGGACGCACGTGCGGCAGTATAGCAACACGAGCGAGCTCGACGGCAGCGTGGTGGGCGCGCATGGGGTCTCGGAGCTCGACGCGCCCGACGGCGCCGAGGCGACACGACGGCGGTCTAACAGCTCCACGCGTCCGCCGCCCAAGATCCACGTTAGGCGGACCAGCGATCCCTCGGGCAACTCGAGGGGCGGGCGTAGCGACGGCGGAGCGGTGATAGTGGCGCCTCTCGGCACCCTGGACGAGATCAGCGAGCTCCACGGACACTACGGGCCCTCAGATCTGGCGGTCGGACAGACGGCTGCGAGACTGCATCGGAAAGGTTCGTCTGTGAGTTCGGCGCCGGGTTATGATGCGTGAAGAGTTATATACATACCTACCTAGGTACGTGGGGCGTATTTGCATGAGGTACCTATGAAGAAAATACATAGCGCTATTTCACGAGGGGGATATCATGCACGGCGATACAAGGGATGGAAAAACCGGAAGACTACCTCATGACCTTTTTTTTATACGAGGAGCTTTTTTGCGCGGCGTTCACTGGCTATACCCACACGATCCGACTGTTCTTTCTATCGCTTTATACCGAGCACTACCTAATGTTCCGAGGAGACGAGCGCTCGGCGTGGAAGGGAAAATTGTTTTGGGGATATCTACCTACCTACCTAGGTACAGATATCTCTCTTCCTGGACTACATTGGGGATTTGTTATAGCATAGCGCATATAGGCAGGCATAGGTATGGGTTCTGCTCCTCAATACGCTCATTCCGGGCGGGCCTAGTTATTCCCAAGTCGATATTCTAGATGAATCTGAATGCCTGGATAATGTACGTGCATGCGTGCGTATGGGGGTGGGCGTGCATGAATACCGCACCACGGCTCTGGGCCATAAGCTGTCCTGTTATTACCTAGAGACGCTTGGAACTCTCGTCACATGCAGCAACTCTAGCTATGTTGGTAACGGTGGACCGACCAGGTTAGAACATCGATGCGAAAAACTCGAAGGGCCCATTCCCCACCGCTTCTGCGGGGATCCCCTCATCTTCTTTATTACACATATGGAGAAGGTAGAACAATCCATTACGACATCCGCTAAACTCCTCCCAAGCACCCTAAGCAACCTAGTACATGCTATTGCAAATCAAGACAGCGGGGGGGGTATCTTTAGGTATGCGGTTGCGGTTTCTGCAGACACCGACCTATGACACGATCTCCGTAGCCTTAACAGCCTTCTCGTCGCCAACAATGCCCGTCTCGCCGCCGCTCTCCTCGTCGGCGACGGTGACGTCGCGGAGGCCTACGTCGGTCGTCGAGAACGCGTCCGCGGGGTCCCTATACGCGGGGACGAAGTTGACGGCGACGGCGTAGGTCAGGGCGGCGACGAAGAAGCACAGGGGGACGACCATGGCGAAGGCGGTCTGGCGGGCGTCGGCGGCGACGCCGGTGAGCGCGGGCACGCAGGCGCCGCCCATGACGCCGGCGACGAGCCAGCCCGACCCGCGCTTCGTGTGGCGGCCGAGGCCGCGCATGCCCAGGGCCACGATGGTCGGGAAGCAGATGGACTCGAAGAACAGCGTCACGTACAGCATCGACACGCCCGTCCAGCCGCGCTGGGTGATGGACGGCCCGATGAACACGACGCACATCGTCAGGAAGGCCAGGAACACCCAGCGCGGGCGCACCCACTTCATGAAGAGCACGCCGATGAAGCGGCCCGCGGCGAAACCGCCCTGGGCGCCGGCCAGGAGTTGCGAGGCGATCGAGTCGTTGGCGGAGGGTTGCGTGTCGCGCACGTAGTTGATGAAGTAGCTGGCGATGGCGATCTGGGCGCCGGTGTAGCAGAACTGGGCGAATGCGGCGTGGAAGAGGCGGTACTGCTTCCAGAAGGGCTTGTCGTCGGCGTTGGCGTGGGTCTCGGTGGCTTGGTAGGCCATGTCGGCGTCGGTGATCTCGGGGATGATGGAGACGAAGAAGATGAATGCGAGCACGAACACGAAGATGGCGATGGCTACGTACACCCACTGCACGTTACGGAGAGCCGCTTCGTCGTCGAAGTTGAAGAAGACGTACGAGCCTAACACGGGCGCCACGACGGTGCCGATTCCGTTGAAGGCTTGCGAGATGTTGATACGGATCTCCGCGTACCGGGGCGGTCCGCAGACTGGGAAAATCTTCGTAAGCGCGGCCCGTCACGATTAGGATGGGTTCTAGCATTGCTTACCGGTGATGTAAGGATTCGCCGCGGTTTCGAGGGAGCCGAGGCCGTTACCGATGATAAAGATGGCCATGCAAAACCCGGCGAAGGATTTCGCCTGGATGCAAGGGAAGGCGACCAAGGCGCCGATACCTGCGACCGGTTCTAGTCAGCCGGGCCATGACCTACGCCTACCCCCAATGCATGTTCGAGGGTACTACATACCGTATAGGCAGAGGCCCCATATGAATGTGGCTCGGTAGCCGTAATGGCGCAAGATCCAATTCGCGTGACCTAGAGAAGCGAGAGGATACGCGCTATGATAAGTGATTAGCGGCGGTTCCGTACATGTCTTCCGTATGCGAGTTAGGCTTAGGCAACATACCCGAAGTATGCGGCTTGGAGGCCGGAGGAACGAGACTTGGTGATGTTAAGCGTGTTCTGGAAATGCTTGTTCAGCGTGTCGAGCAAGCCTAAGGAGAAGGTTAGCTCGGATTCCCAACGCCGTCGTGATAATATATAAATATAACCGGCACCAATTTCTTCGCAAGGCAAGAAGAAAAAGAAAAAGAATAAGAAAAACGCCACGCACCGTAACTAAATCCCCAGAGGAAGAATAGGATCGTGACGAGACATATGGGATATAGCGAACCCCTCAGGGTCAGCTCGGCCGCCCTGGTGCGCTTATTATCGCTGGCCTTGAGAGAGCGCCTCTTGACGAACTCTTTGAAACCCATGGTGCCAAATTCGCGGACTGGTTTGGGTTAGGGAAACGGAAGTCCTTGGATATAGGCGACCTTGGCAAGGCTCTCTCTCTCTCGCGTGGTCACGGTGTCACGGTAGGAATCGTGTTGGCTGTGTGTCCAAGCCGAGATCTCGGGAAGTCGAGTAAACGGCCAGCGAGCGAGACCTTCCCCGTTTATTAATATAAATTGTTCAACTTATTAGGTGCTACCTGACTAGGTAGTTTCCTATGCCGCCTGGGCGGTCACGGTTGAATGGCTGCGCTACCGTGCATTAGGTACCCTGTTGCTTTGGCTACCACCATGCGACGGTGCAGCCATGCTACCCCTGTTCTACCTAACCCAAAGATTCCTCGCTTTCCAGCATTCCAACGTAGCGGCCAAGGAAATCCGGGGGCCCTACGGTATTGTGTGGGGAGAGGCTTGAACGACTTGGGGAGTTTGTGGAGTGTGGAGTGGCCGCAATTAGCCCGAGGCCCGAAGTTCTCTTCGCAGTATAGCGTCTCGATAGGTACGGGCAACTCGAAAGGCCGGGTTAGCCAGGTAGTGTAGACGATGAGAAAAGCTCGTCATAATAGCGATAGCTTCGGACGATCCTTTGCGAAGATCCTAATAGCTCATTGGCCGACGGGTCTGCCGTGTCTCATGCCGTACGACTCCACGTTAACCTATATCCCTGAAAGTCTTCCTGCTATGTACAGGTTTTCAAGAGGCCAGCAGAAACGGGCGGGGGGCCCTCACGGCGAGGCTAACGGCCATTCACGGTCGTAGCTGTACGTTCCCCGGTCACATGAGAGCCCCTTGGAGCTGGGCATGCCTCGTAGCTCTGGAGCTATTTCCAATCACGGATATATTAAGAAAAAAAGGAAAAAAAAAGAGTGCTCTTACGCGCGCTGGTTTGCTTTACTCGGTCAGTGAGTAGTTAGAACTTTAGCTTCCTTAGTTCTCCGGTGCTCCATTGCTCCGGTCGCCCAGCTATCTCTGTGGAATAGGTACGTGATAGTGAAAGGGCAGACGTAAGACAAAGCATAATACCACCGAGGGTTTCTCCAATCTGCCACCGATTACCTGAGCGGAAAACTGCACAGCATCATCGGCTCCCCCGACAGGCTTCCTCCGCCCCTCAGTACAATGGCTCTGCCGATCTGGAAGGTTTGTGGAAGCTTGGCTCGGGACGTTGTTTCAGCGGCAAGCCTTCAGAATCTCTCAACTGTGCCGAGACAACGTGGGGGGTAGGCGGCGTCTCTGAGGATGCGTACATACTTTATTACGTGCCTGGGTAGCTAGGTAGGTATAGGTATATACCTATATATATAGGTATATTTATATTCCAGGCCTACATACCTACATGTATGTAAAGACTACTCGTAGATATGTAGGTGGTACTGTATTCTAGGTATGTATGTAGGTATGTAAGATTGTCTAAGGCGGGTAAAATGCGATACTTCGCAAAAAGGGGGAGGAGGTGTTTATCTTGTGCGTCCTTCCAATGCGTAGATGCGGCTTCGAATCCTTTAGCGGGGCTAAGATAGGTTAGTTACTAGGAAGGCTTCCTTCTTTGCCCTGATGAGGTGGGACTCTGGCATATAGTTTAGTAAGCTGAGATCTTGTACCTTGGAGACGGCTGCATGAGATGAGTCCCCGATAGGTGCATTACGCGGTAAACAAGGTACACACTGGTCAATAGTCCAATAATAGGTAATATGTACCTACCTAAGTAGGTGGTAGATATACAAAATATTTTTAGACACTCGATTTCTATCACCCTTTTTTACTTACCCCTCGTCTACCTAGACACCAACAAATACAGCTGCCACAACCCAGTCTCGTCTCTTCATCTCAACGTTGCCGTAGGTGAAGTCCCTCGTGGAAGCTCTTAAAGGATGGAGACGGATAATTCCGTTCACGCTAGTTCAGTCCTCTCGTCCTCACCTTTATGGCGCGTCTCCCCTTCCGGCCAAGCATACGCCAACGCCTTACGTTGGTCGTTGGCTCCGACGACGACGGAGAAAGATTAGATATGATCAGATACCTACCTACCTACCTACCTATCTATGCCACCGGACCGAATTATGGGGCCTTATCCCCAGCCGTTTATTCAGGAACAATTTTCATGCCAATGGAGATTCGATGACGATCAGATCCAGTCCATGACCCTAACCTATAACATGCCCCATCTATGAAATCTCCTCAGCTAAGGAGAGCCACTTTCACGCTCCACGAATACGGAGTATCCCCAGATGAGGGTGTCTGTGTCTCTGGGGACTAGCCGCCCAAATACGTCGACCGTCGGTCAGTTTCTTAGTTTAGTTTTTTTTTCTTTCCTCCTCGCGCTCGGACGTTATAGAAATGATCTCCATCGTCACGAGACAGTCAGTCTCTACGTGCTACTCTCATCATAACATATACTGCGTACCTTGGTAAAACCTCGATCGGCTATAACGGGTCAACATTGTAAAAAAAAAAAAACAGCCGACGGCGGCCTGGGTGCTTTCTCGCCCGAAGCTCTTATGTTTTGTTCAATCCCCATCGTAGGGAGGACGTTAGCATTTGTATTCTCCACACGTAAAGCCACGGACGGTGCTAGGGACTGGTTGATCGAAGCAAAGTTGGAACACACGGGGCCTAGAGCCACGAACGCTCATTTGCTGTTATATTCATCACGATTATAACGTTAATGAGTTTGCTACACAGCAATAAGCACCTACGTTATAAGGCATCTCTTCTAAATTTCCGATGGCACCAAGATTCGATTCAGTTTATTCATAGCTAAAGCTACATAAAGGTTAGGTGTTTGGGCCGAAATTTCTGGACCTAATTCTATCCGCTCTGCTAGCCTAGTAGCCGCGATTTGGGCAGACTTGGATAGGGAAAATGGTGGCGATGTCGAGTGCGATATTGAGGTGGCCGAAAGTCACCAACCTTCTTGCTCATGCTTTCGCGAGATATCGTCTATCAGAGACTTAATACGGCACATCGAACTCCGGGCACTCGAAATTGGTATAGCCATAGCAGCTTAGGAATCCGTTTTTGACGAACAAGAGTTGGTCTAAGGGGGGGTTCGGTTAGCACAGGTTCCCAAGGCCTTCTGATTACTTCCGTAGGCCCAACATACCTAGTTGAACCGCTGCCTCCTGGGTCCCTCCACCGTTGTGGTCACCTCGTTGGCATGTGCAAGCTAACATGTCCGAGCCGTGCGCCACGTAGAGGGTGCATCTGTCGCACGAATTGAAAAAGCTGCCCAGCTTCTGGGAGCGTATGTTTCCCCCGTCGTTGATATAACACCTATGCTCATCAGATGAAACTGTTTAATGGCTACCTACCGTAGGGGGGCCTTCGTGGACGGATGAGCCTGGACTTACATGCTGAGGTCCAAGAAGGAGCAGCGCGATGTACCGGGGTCGTCATATACGCCGCCGCAGACGCCTCGAAGGTAGTGGACGTTGGGTCTGAGTTTGGATTGCACCAAACCCAAGCTGTTGCTATCGCACTGAAGGCGGAAGTCCTTGATGGGGGTACCATTGCTGACGTCAAGAGACGCTTCGACGGACGTGTTGGTGGGCACAGCGTGATCGTGAGGGATCCCAACCGCCGCGGACACCGTAGAGGCGACGACGGAGGCGTAAATGGGCCAGGCAGTGATGGGGTGCATCTTGAAAAGTACCTACCTACCTATGTAGGTAGTTGAATAGAGGAGTAAACTGGTAAGAAGGTCCCGTACGTTGCGGCTGATTTGTTGTCCATCCACTTGCGAACGTGGAATACGTACAGAGAAGATGAAGAAGGCGAACTTGGGATCGTACCTAACGTTAGGTAACGTTGAGCACTACCTCTTTAGGTTATGTACCGCTAGAAGGGGAAATTCCAGGAGGCAGCGACGGCGGGACGAGGACGTACGCGATTGCTTCGTTTGGATTGTACGTACTACCCGTGCACCTCGGACTGAACGATCGTTTGTACGAGGTACCTCCGCATCTACCTCATACACGTACCTAAGCATTATACGGAGGGGCTCGTCAACACGAATGGTTGCTTATTCCACTCATATGTCCTAGTGAGTCATCCTCAACTTTCTGTCAAGTTTGCATGCCACATAGCTCATAGGGTGTCATATTTATCTTGTAAGTTACATCTTACTTAGGGTGTCCTGAAATATAGATACCTCCTGTTTATATCACTGTGAGAGATAGGGATATAGGCCAATATTAAGATTGTTTAGGGGATGGCGAGTTCACACCATATATACCTACTGACCTAATAAGCTCATACCAAACGGTAGAGGGGCCTTTAGTGTATAATTTGACATGTTCGGGAGTAAAGAGGGTAGAACACATGCTAAGGAGCGAGCTTTTCCTAATCCCCTCAAAAAAAGAGGTAGGAATTCGTTGATGATACATGCTGCACAATATCTACCAAAGCATCTATCATCTGAAGCGTATAGTGCCAGTTGAACCCGGATTTATGGGAGTTGTAGAGTCGTATCTGATGCAGACGATGTCAATATAGAATTCGGAGCAGCGCGCGGCATTCGTTCGAATCGCCTTTGAACTCCGGGTTATTAATAGGACCTAGGTAGGTAGCAACTCCTGGGATAGGCTCGCGACTATCACGTCCCGATCTATAGATTCTGACGACGATAAGCTCGAGTCGGGTCAGTATAGACTACACGACCTGAGCTGTTGGCTGTTTTGAATAATGCGAGATGCATGGACCTCTTTCGCACTGAGCCTATGTCGCATTATGTCTATTTGAGCTTCCTTAGCAATTTGACAAAAGAAGGCCAGCCGTATCAGAAAATATCAGAGAATATCAAAGCATTCATGTACCTAGGTAGGATCGTAAACGAGGGTGTACGGTTACGGATCTCCAGCCGCACGACGGTTAAATAGGATCTAACATGTGGCCCCATTGCCCATTGTTAGTGGTTCAAAAAGTGCTGAGCTGTGAGGCTTGCCAGAATCTTATCAACGTGTGAGCTGTGGCTTAGGCGGATTTATCGGTGATTTGGTACCCGAAATGTTCCATTTGCAGGTGCTGAGCAAATTCTAGTGGACCCGCTTTGACGATTTTCCCTCTGGCCGGCCCACTCTTTCCTCTATATCCCGACGAAATTATTAGGTTAATAACTTTTTTTTTTCTTGTCGCCGAAAAACACCATAGCTTCTTCTTCCAACGTATCCTAAAAAGCCTCAACCCAACACACTTCTTCGCCGAAGGCATTGCCAATCGAGCCTCCCTTGCGAACGACTCGATCTTTCCGTGCCCTCACCAGCCGTTGACTCTCCCCTCATCCATTTTTTTCTCATAATTTTCTTTCCCGTCTTCGGCGTCAGATAATAATCGCCATGTCTGCCGCTCCTATCGAGAAGGCCGACGCCCTTAGCCGAAAGGCCGCCGCCAACGCTCCCGGCCAGCTGAGCGGCTTCTCTCTTTACTCCAGATTCGCCCTTGCCGGTGCCATCTGCTGTTCCGTCACCCACGGTTCCCTTACCCCTGTCGATGTGTAGGTGTTCCGTTTTTCATCTAGTTCTACTGCCTCCCAGGCCTTCCTACCCGAGATCCGAATTGTCAAATTTTCTAGGTCTCTTTATATATACGTAGATGTCGTCTAAGGAGTTTTGGTTAATACGAATCATATACAGCGTCAAGACCAGAATCCAGCTTGACCCCGTCACGTACAACCGAGGTCTCATCGGTGGCTTCCGCCAGGTCATCGCGAACGAGGGCGCCGGTGCCCTGTTGACCGGCGTCGGCCCTACCTTCGCCGGTTACTTCCTCCAGGGCGCTTTCAAGTTCGGTGGATATGAGTTCTTCAAGCAGCAGTCGATCAACATTCTCGGCGTCGAGAATGCCACGCAATACCGAACCGGCGTCTACCTAGTCTCGTCCGCCTTCGCCGAGTTCTTCGCCGATATTGCCCTCTGCCCTCTCGAGGCTACCCGTATCCGTCTCGTCTCGGAGCCTACGTACGCTAGCGGTCTCGTGAGCGGCTTTAGCAAGATGCTCTCGCAAGAGGGCGTCGGTGCCTTCTACGCTGGTTTCGGCCCTATCCTCTTTAAGCAGTAAGTATTATCGTGACCTAAGGTTCGTCATGACGTCTGGGCGATGCTGACCGGGCTCGTAGGGTTCCTTACACCATGGCCAAGTTTGTCGTGTACGAGAAGGTCGCCGAAGCTATCTACCGACGATATCCCAAGAAGGACATGTCCGACGGCCTACAAACCACCGTCAACCTAGGATCTGGTCTGATCGCCGGTTTCGCCGCCGCCATCGTCTCCCAGCCCGCCGACACCATGCTTTCCAAGATCAACAAGACCAAGGGCCTCCCTGGTGAGAGCACCACCAGCCGCCTCGTCAAGATCGCCAAGGAACTCGGCTTCCGAGGTTCCTACAGCGGTATCGGAGCTCGTCTCTTCATGGTTGGTACCCTGACCGCCGGCCAGTTCGCCATCTACGGAGATATCAAGAAGGCGCTCGGCGCCACGGGTGGTGTGGAAATCGCGAAATAAGCAGTTCCTGGCAACGGTAATGACGACGGTATAATGACGAAAGTGGACGACACCACCTTGATAATGGTTTGTGCATTTTGAGGGCGGCATGGTCGTTAATGTAACGTCTGGCAGCTTGGCGTGGATTACCCGGCGAAAGCTGCTTTCCCCCTTTTTTTATTTGCATCTAGACTAGGCGGTACCGGAACTGGATTCGCAGGCTTCTCTCTCTCAAGTGTCATTCCAATAGGGGTTTTTTCTTTGGAAGGCCACCGAGCCCCAGAAACTCAGTTTAGATGCATAGAGTATAGACGGAAAGCATCTAGAGGCAGAAAGACGGCATTTCCCGACGGAGGTTGTATTAATATACTGGTCTACGTTATTTGAGCCTTCGTCTTGATTTTTCAGTTCGTCGATCTCGAGACGTTTTGTTTTCAGTAACCTCTCGGCTTTGTCAGGGGTATGTTCAAATCGGCCGTTATTCTGAGGCTTAGGAGCGAGGACGGTTGGTAATGACTTGACGAGAAATATGTAACCCTGTAGACATGAGAACACCAATTAGAGCCACTTGGTTAGATGCCTACCTGCATGCGATCTTACGACTCTTAGTCATATCCAGGATTCGACAGACTTTGGTGTTCTATTGGAACAGAACCGTCCACATTTGTTGGTTAGTGTTGCACGGAGACTCAGGGCCATTAGCAAGTCTTATTCCGAGTATAGGAGGCAGGTTGAGGGACCCAAAATATAAAGCTCTCTTTCGCTTTCTCTTTACTTTATAACGACTTTTACGGCTAAGTCATAAGCTCGTGATATACATACGAACCTACATGTAGGTACCTAGGTACCTACTACACATACACTTATGCAAAGTGCCCTCATCAGGCAGGTATTGCGGTACTTTGGAGGCTGCATATATGTTAGGCGATGCGCGTGTATATCTTTAACAAACATAAGTACCTAGGTAGGTAGATGGTGGTGGTGGTATGTGGCAGCACCTACCTTACATAGGCTGCTATTGTACATACAATACGATGTGCGCTTTCGGCTGTGACTCCCATCGTTACAGGTGCCCGCACTTTGTGCTACTTACATCAGGTAACACGGGATCTATCCCACCCACATGTACTGTACGTATTTTGTCTCGCAGTCTGAACCAAAATTATCCGTCTTCATTTACAACAGTTTTACGCTCTTTCTATCCCGTCAACTATGAAATACCATTGTAGAATGAAAATCCTTCCCTTTCCTTAAAGCTGTTCATACCTTAGGTTTACTAACTTAGGTACCTACCTACCTAGGTACCTAAGCATTAGCCCTCGCTTTTCCACAACCGTCTTGAAAATAAAGCTGGCGAAGCTACCTATCTCAACCACGACTGCAACATCGCCTACGCACTCACTCGTCCGGCTTTTGTTGTTGATAGCTCATTTTTCTCTTATCCTGTAGGCAGCATCTGCTCCGCATCGCGGCCCAGCCAATTGAATCAAAGTACATCAGCTATTGGACTCTGCGGGTGCCCGCGATCAACCCATCCAAGTCAATCTACAAAACCTGGTTCCATCTTCTCCATCTTCTTCCTTTTTGGCGCTTACCTTAGCCTGCCCTCTCATCTTTTGGTTCTCTTTTTATTTTATTTTGGTACCGCTACGCTTTCCCCAGTCGATCCCTCCGTACTCAAAACTTGGTTTCCGTTCCTATTCCCGTTCCCGTCCCCGTTCATCGCCATATTATAAGTGCCTCATATCACAAGTCGAGGCCTTATCTTGCTTAGCTTCACCATGGAAGGGTTGGAGGTCTTTATGCAGGGCCTCCCCCTCAGCCTCAACGACCAGGGCCTCAGGACGCAGCTAACCTCCGTCATCAAAGGCGAGCTCCGTATCGACGACTGGGACTGTCAAAAGTCCCGGGGGAAGAATTTCGGAACCGTCACCTTCCTTTATCGAGTTCAAGGAGAAAGGTTTCTGCAAGTCTACGGCGAAACTCGTAAAATTGGTCAACGAGTACAAGCGAATTTGAAAATTCTCGGCTCCTGGGTCAAGTGTAAAAAAAGCAAAAATACCCCAAACTCTTTTTTACTGAAAGCCATTGTCAAGAGAGCCGAGGATGCTAGACTGAAGAAAGAGGAGAGCGAGGGAGACGACGATGAAGACGAGGAATCACCCGCCAAGGATCACAAAGTCAACTTCGAGCTTCGCGGGTTTTCATGTGGCCATTATGATTACCCGGACGGGAGGCTCGATTACATCCCGGACATAGAATGGTTTGTTAGGGGCTTGGTCAGGTTTGCCCGGGATTCGCTCGTAATCTTATACGGATCTATCCGAATCGAAATACCCTACCGTACCGTACACGAAATAGTCGTTGGAGGGCGACCTACGTCCCTAACCTTCACTCTTTGGGAAACGCCGCGCTTCTTTCAGGTTAATGCTATACACCAAGACATCGCAGATCTTATGAACGGAATGGGGATTTCCGCACCCGCCACGGGTGTGAATAAGATCACGAGGACCCGGCTAACGGAGCTACCTCATTCTGGCGCGAGCCACGCAGCGATCATGGGACAGGCTCTCGTATATAGCGTCCTAGTATCGCCGGCAGATTTCAATCCTAGAATTCAGCGGCTGAAGCAAAAAGAAAAGCTGAATATTCAGTACTATGACTTCCCGAACATCTTACCGGGTCGAACGTACTTGGCTGATGGACTGAGGAGGATCGAGAGCCTGCTCGAAGAGTATAGTACCGCCTCGAACATTCCGTTCGACGTCTTATTCCAATTCCAGGCTCTAGTTCATAACGGATATCTTCTCCCTCAGACCGTCGAAACGTTGCTCATACGCCTTTTCCAGGCGGCGCGCACGCCTCCCTCTAATGGGTTTTCGGGCGGTAAGGCTCACGGCAGCAACAGCGCCGAGAGCGTCAAGAAGAATTTCCCCATCTCTGCAAACGCGGTCAAGAAGCTGTTCTCTCAGATACCATTTCCCGGCCCGGATGTCGAGGCGAGTACGTTCAGCCCGAAGGAGATCTGGTCGTTCCTAGAGGCCAACGAGAGGGAGATCCGGCACGGCGCCCTGAAAGAGTTCATATCCGAAAAAGCGCGTGAGAGTCTCGTGATGGTTTACAAGGTGCAGGTTACTCCCACCCGAGTTACTCTTCTCGGACCCGAGCCGGAAGCCAAGAACCGAATACTTCGCAAATTCCCCAACCATATCGGATACTTCGCGCGTGTTCAGTTCTGCGAAGAGGACGGCCAGGACTTATTCTTCAATATTAAGGTCTCTCTCGAAAGGATATGGGAGCGGTTCAGACATATTCTCTTGAGAGGCGTCCGTATCGTTGGCCGCGAATACATGTTCTTGGGATTCTCTCACTCCTCCCTCCGAGCGCATAGCGTATGGCTCATGGCCCCTTTCTTTGACGACCACAACACCCTACAAACTTACTTTACCGTGATTTCGCATCTCGGAAAGTTTACCCAGATCCAGTCGCCCTCTAAGTGCGCAGCCCGCATCGGGCAGGCTTTTTCTGAGACGCCATTCTCGGTCAGCCTTAGAGACCTCCGGGTGGACGTGCAGATCGTCGACGACGTGAAATCTAAGGACGGAAGCCGTGTCTTCAGCGATGGTGTTGGCACCCTCTCCCGAGAGCTGATGGAAGCTATCCACGGCTCTCTACCGCAGAATAGGGAGAACACCACATGCTTCCAGATCAGATGGGGCGGTGCGAAAGGGATGCTGTGTTTGGACGACACTATTCCGGGAATGGTCATGCGCGTTAGGCCGAGCATGGTCAAATTCGAAAGCGAGGATATTCATAACCTCGAGATTTGCGATATGGGGAACAGGCCCATCCCCCTCGTACTCAATCGTCAAATGATCAAGATTCTCGAGGACATGCTAGTCGCGGACGAGTGGTTCTTCCAAGTTCAGAACCGGGAGCTTGAGAGGCTGCGCATGATCACGGCCCAGATCCATAATACCGTGACGTTTCTAAAGAGGCAGAAAGTCGCGGAGCAGATAAATTTCTCCAAATTCATTCGCCGCCTCCACAGGCTAGGGATCGACTACAAGAAAGACGAGTTCCTCTGCTCCGTCGTTGAAACCGTCGTCCTAAGGGAGTTGCGTCTCCTCAAGCACAAGGCTCGGATTCCGGTCGAGAACGGCATGACCTTGTTCGGCGTCATGGACGAGTTCAAGTTCTTGGAAGAGGACGAGATCTACGTCACATTTGAGAAGGAAAAGGGCAAGAAACGCTATAATACGAATCTGCGCGACCGCTTGGTTTTAGTGACGAGATCTCCAGCCCTTCACCCGGGCGATATTCAGATTCGAAGAGCGGTAGAGCCGCCGAAGGACCATCCTCTCCGCTCGCTCACCAACTGTGTCGTGTTCAGCCAGAAAGGGGATAGGGATCTTCCCAGCCAACTCAGCGGCGGAGATCTCGATGGGGATATTTATAATATTATATGGGACGACCTTGCCGTCGACTCGGCGCAGCTGGAATTCCCGCCGGCGGATTACCCCTTGGTTACCCCCCTGAATATTAATCGGGCGGTTACCCGGGATGACATGACAAACTTCTTCGTCGAGTTCATGGCCACCGACCAGTAAGGATCTTCTACCATTCTACTTGTTTTTCATCGGTCTCGAGAGTCCTCCGGCCGTTTTAGTGTTCCGGGATGTGGTTTTGCTAATATTAGTACGCTAGGCTGGGCGTGATTGCTACAAAGCACTTGATCCTCGCTGACATGAAGCCCGCCGGCACGGTTGACGCCGAGTGCAAACTTCTCGCTGAGATGCATTCTACCGGCGTGGATTATAGCAAGTCTGGTATTCCAATCGATATTAACAAACTCAGGGGTTTGACAAGGACATCATTCCGTCCAGAATTGTAAGTGAATCGGTCCGTAGCGATCGGGCATACCCTTTTCCCCGGAAAAGAAATTATTATGCCTACCAACGATTGGGGGATCGAGGATGCCGTCGCGTGGACTTTGCTGACCTGAGCGTATGGTAGTTTGGCACCCGTTCCTCCCGCGAATATTGTTAATCGAACGGAGATTGTGTTTGAAAATTTGAAGTCTCAGGTCCCCGATGACGAGGATGATGAGGGAGGTCCGAGCCACAAATACTACAAATCGGAAAAGATCCTAGGTCGCCTATACAGGGCCATAGATGAGAAGAAAATCTGGAGGCAGGACATCCACCAGGTCGTCAGCCGCCACGGAATGTCGGTATGGGAGCAGCTGCTCCAACACATCAATCGCAAATGTAGAGAATTAGGTGGCGTCAACTGGCAGGCTGCGTCAGACGACGCTCGTCGAATTCGAGACGCGTAAGTATATCGTCCCCCCTCCCCCCCTCTGTTTTTCTTCTTTTTCGGGATATAGGTTACTATTCCTACAAAATCTCGATAACCGACCTCATATCGTTAGGTACGACGATGCTGTATGGAGCGCGACGATGGATTACTCTGATAACTTTACCAAAGGCCTGACGGAGCTCGAGGTCTTCACGGGGTACATCTTCAATAAGTCGGGCGCACAAACTCGACGGCAGCGAGACAGGTCGGTGCGTCTCAAGGATGAGTATGACCGGATTGCCAAGTGGATTGAGGGCTTGATCCGGAAGAAGGAAGTGCATTCGCGAGATGCGGACGACTATCACAGCGACTCGGGCGATCTAAGCGATGACGACGTGCCTACTTACAAGCCTAACGGTACGCACGCGGAACGCAACGTCACGCCGCTCGAACTGAGTATCGCATGTCTTAACGTGGGCACTGCGAAGTCGAACAGCTTCGGCAGAAACAAGGAGAAGTTTGAGAGTTTTAAAGTGATCGCTGCGCAGTGCGCGCTGACTGAGCTGGAGCTTGCCATCCAGCAGCACGAGTACGAAGTAGGATCAGCTCTTACCGCAGCGTCGGCTAGAGAAATTCTCGCTCGTAGACCGGCGGCCTAAAATGCGTGGGGCATTCCGACGCCGAACAGTGCTTCGTGATGGCTCGGATCGAGATTTCCCACGATCCGGCTTGGTGACCTTCGTATTGGACTTATAGCGGCCGCTCCGGAAGCCTGAGGGCTACCCGAAAAGGAGAACGGTTCGGTACACACGGGCGGTTGGTGCATGTTGGTTTGGGATGATGTGCATAGGAAGGTAAGAATAAACGCCAGCTCAACCATTAGCTTCGGCAGCCTATCTGTTGTCATAAGGGTGTTTCTCGGAAGCAAGCTCTGCCGATCTACCTATGTGGTTTATTATGGTATCTGCCCACATACTATATGTGCGGGCTAGCTAGTATGCGTGTTATGCTATGGAACTCATGATAATGAATCCCTGCCTGCTGGGGTGGCAGAAATATAAGTTCATTAAAATCATCACTTCTCTCGTTATAAACGTGCCAACTTGCGACTACGACTAACTTCGCAGAAGGACGTCAAAATAACTGGCGCACCCCGTAACAATAAATACTAAGGGACTTAAAATAATAAAATTCATATCCGTCCCAGAAAAATAAATAAAATATTAAAAAATAACTATTATAACATATTTATAATTTATATAATAGTTTATAAAAATTTTAAAATTTTGAAACAAGATAATAATATGAATATTCGAGATTAAAGATAAAATATTAAAGTACGGTTTGATATTGATGGAGTTGAAGCGTTTTGGTAGTGCGCCACTTTTTTTGACGTCCTTCTGCTTCGTTACAAGCGAGCGCGTACTCGTGACCCCATCGCCTATCTTACCCAAATACGATAATAACCCACCCAGCCTCGACGGGCGGCCCGCTAGCCTTAGAGACGGGACTCAGGGGTGAGAATGCGACTATGTTAACGTTAGTAGACTAGACTAGGAGGTGCAGTAGTGTATATAGACGTTTAATCCTTGCCACAGGTGAAGTGGCGATAGGCACGTCGAGCCGCATTCCCTTTAGAACTACCGTTTCGTACCCGACCTCACCCACTCATAACCACTCATGGGCACTCACTTAGTCACACTCTCCCCCTTTTATCTTTTGGTATTGATTCTGCTCCTGGCCCGAGAACACGATGTCGCAAGTAGTTTTAATATCAACTCCTACCCAGACAAGCCCCGGAAACTCATGTAAAAGCGGACAAAGCCGTAAAAAGGCATACCCAACTTATGACGTACTTTTAACAACGCAACAGAAGCATAAAGGCGAAAGAAGTGAGCGTGAAATCGAAGGAACAGTAATCAGTCCCGGCTCGCTTTTATTTTATTTTGATTAGACTCGGGTAGATCAGACTAGACTAGACTCGGCTTCAATGATAGGTAAACCTGTCCGGTTCTCATATGAGCCTCTGTCCCGTCCCGTCCCGCCCCGCCTTCTTGTCCTGTCTCGTCCCATTTTATCTCGTCTCATCCTGCCTTGATCCGTATCGTCCCTATTAATCTCGACCTGGCCTCCCACCTCGCCGCCAATATTCTCGTAAGAACGGAGCATTAGGCGTAGAGACCGGAGGAGGAGAGGGAGGGAGACGGAGGAATAGACAGAGAGAAATAACGTATATACAACTTACACCTTTGAATATCGTAGCAATGATAAATAGCAGCCAGCAGCCTGTGGCTCGCAGCTCTTATTTATGTAGTTCGTAGCCGGCCGATCGACTGGTCGAACACATGCAACCAACAAACAAACAGACAAACCACCCACCCAACCTAAACCCAACCTTCTCCCCTCCTATTTCCGTGTACCCTCCGTGTGATGTTTACTTGGGTAGAGCCCTCATCTCTCTGCTCGCTTTCTTGCTTGCCTGCCTGCCTGCTTGCATGCGTGCATGACTGCATGACTGCATGACTGCCGAGCTATTTATTTATTCACTTATTCTCTCTATCCTTCCCCTTATCCCTATCCTTTTCCCTGTCCGTGTCCTCCTTCTCTCTATTACTCCTGTCGCGCTCTCGCTCGCGCTCCCGTTCCTTCTCGCCCCTGTCCCGCCCAGCCGGGGCGGGGCTACTCGCCCGCGTGGGCATGTAGAAGTCGTAGCGGTCGGGGAACAGGATAATATTGGCCAACCGCACAACCTCGGCCTCGGCGTGCGTGCTGCTGCTGGTGCTGCTACTCCTGCTGTCCCGGCTGCTGCTCCGGCTCGGCACGTCCACGTCCATGTCCACGTCCGCGTTCACGTCCTTCTTCCCCTTCGAAGACACGCGCTTGTGGTGGTTGCCGTTGCTGCTGCTTCTATGGCTATGGCTACTGCTGCTTATGTTCCACGGCGCGAGGCCCATCGCCCGCAGCCCCTCCTCCCCGCCCACCTCGCGGATGTCCTTCTCGCCCAGGCGGCCCATGTGCGGGGCCTCGCTGCCGAGGCCGGTGCCGGTCGAGTCGAAGTCCGGGCCCGGGTGGCCGCGCAGGAACGCCTTGCGCTGGCGGGCGAGGAAGAGGGCGTTGGTCTGCGTGAGGGGCGCCGCCGGCGTGTACACCAGCATCGACGTCGAGTCGCCGGGCGCGGACTCGCTGGAGGACGTCTGCGGCCGGCTGCTGCTGCGGTAGTTGGTGTTGGAGAACTGGTACGCCTGGTCCGGGTGCCAGATGATGTAGTCGCCGGCCTGCAGCGTAGGCGGCGTCACGAGGCTCTTGTCGAGCTGCAGGTGCGGGTGCCAGGCCGCCGTCACACGCTGCGCGTGGCCGGGCACCGCCCCGTGTATTATCGTCGACTGATCCTTATCGAGCACCCAATTCGAAGCGTCTAGGTACGCGTCCCACTCCTCGGCGCTGGCTCCCTGAGGCGGAGGTCCCTCCTTGGGCGAGAAGAAAGGCCGCAGGAGGAAGTACGCCGTGGATAACTTCGGCGAGGGCAGCAGTCGAATCATCCCCGGCTCGACCACCGTCAACGCGAGGATCCCCTGGAATAGACGCAACATAGAACATGCACCTGCGCCGTTGTACAAGTCGGACGTCGCGTTGATACGCCCCGCCGGATCCCATGCATCGTACGATTCCCAGTCCCCCTTGAAGATGGCGTCGTAGAGGCCGCCGCGGCCGTAGCCGTCCTGTTCCCAACGCTCCAAGCTTCCGTTATCCACCTGAGCGATCTGCGTAGAGGAGGTCGCGGCCGCGGCGGCGATCAAGCTATCCTCGTGCGTCGCGGCGAGGGCTCCGTTCACCGTGAGGTGGCCGTTCGACACCGACTCTATTCGGATACGGTCCGCGTACGTGATGGGGAACCTCGTGGCGAGCCGGTCGTCGTTGTTCGTGTTCCACAACGACATAGCGAACCGCTGTGCCTGCAAGACGTTAGGATGCGCGCGCGAGCGTACCTGCGCGGGAGTCCAGAAGAAGTCGAAACAGGTGGGATCCTGGGCCGGAGGCGGCTTATACTCGTGCTTCGTCTCGAGGTACTTCTTGGTCTCCTCGACCCAAGAGCGCGCGTCGGCGGAGGGGACGACGCCTCTTATGACACCGATGCCGTGGCGCTTCAGCTGCGCTCCGAAGGGTGCGACTTTGGCCTCGTCTTCCATATCGGTAAAATCAATTGAAGGAATCAATCCGGAGCCGTGCTTCTCGATATACTTGATCTCGTCGCGCAGCGCGGCTACCAACCGTGCCCACGACGCTTCGATCGCGGATTCGTGGCCTGCGACGAGCCTCTTTTTCAAGCTGCCGAATCGCGTGGGCAAGGGCACCGGCTGGGTGCCGTAAAAAGACAGTACCGGCGGCTCCATGCTCTTGGTAAACGGCCTCTGCCTGCTTTTTGAATTCCTACCCTCTTTATGGTCGCCGTTCCTCGTTCTTTTGATCCCAATTACCCCTATTTGCGGCTGCGTAATTAATCTAGTAGTAGTATTATTAATTCCTGCTGTCGCTTTTCCTGGCGCGCTTGGTGTCGTTTTCGTTGTCGTCTCCGTCGCTGTCGATGTAGAAGAGGAGGAGGGTGATATTGTTGGTGTTATTGTCGAAGTGGTTGTGGGTTTCGCCGCCGCCATTGTCACAGCGCTACTACTGCTACTACTGCTGCTACCAGGACTCGCTGTGGCTGCTGTCACAGCGCCAGCGGCGGTAGCGGTAGCGGTAGCAGCAGCGGCAGCCATTGCGCTCTGTAGTGGTGAGGGGAGTGCAGCGGCTGTGCGCTGTACCACGTCTACGTTGGACATGCTCAGCCTTTTCCTCTTTTCCTGGTGCGTGCCCCGTGTCTTGTGATCTCTCCAATGCGCTGTAACTCGGCCATTCAGATTCCGTCCTTCTCTCTTCGCCTGCCTGGGCACCGCGGGGTCGAGCAGGGACTAAATACCTATGTAGGTATCGTTAGGTAGAGCTTTACCAGGTTGAAAGACACCTTTAACCTACCCCCCATGTCGACTTGGCTGCCCCTCGCTCCCACATCGTCAGGGGTCTTATCCCATGCGGCAGCCCGGCCCGAACAGGCATGGGTGCGGCGCACCTTTTTAGATTGACGAGCCGGCTCGCAGCTCCGTGGGCCAGCTTTGGGTCCAAACGCAAGGCCTAGCCCTCCAGGACCTACATAGACCAGGCAGACTAGGCAGGCCATTGGAGATGTTTCCCTTCTGACGGTTCCGCCTCACTCGAGGCCAATGCTTGGACGGTCGGAGTTGACAGTTGGACGGATGGGCAAGCGATCCGGAACGCCCTAAAGAAGACTTACCCCATGGGATTTTTCTCCTGGTGTAAGCCGTACGATACAATATGTGGCGTATGTACCTACGCATTCATTTACCTGTGTCTAACATTGCTCGAAACCCGGGACCGATGGCGAGCGCGTTTTCTCTATCTTTCGTTTCCCTTTTCCAGACCACGCCGAGTTCTCCGAGGCCATTACTATACTAGTTGAGTTTCTATTCCGTGCACAGCAGCCGGCGTCCCCCTATCGACGGCTCGCTATTGGCTGGGAATTTTAAATAAGGAAATTTCCCGTCGAATCTCAGCCGGTTCATCTATTCTGCATTGATCCATCCAAGATGAGCCCTTTCTTGCTGAGCCATCTCCCGAAGCGGTCCATTGGGGAAAGGGACTGGGCGACTTACCAAGACGGGACCGCATTCTGCCTCCTCGTCTTCTGGCCCCCTGCTCTTTTCTTTCTCGCTCTCGATGATACTTGTCGCGAGCTCGCGACAGAGTTCTACCGGGCCACGTGCCGTTCGCCACCATTAATTACCATTTGGCGACCCCGAAACGTCCCCTGTCGAAGCAGAAGCGTAGGTACGTACTATAGTATGTGCCATAGCACACAGCTGGTAGGTAGGTAGGCAGGTAGGCGGGTATGCGCATACGTAGATCAAGCACGTAGGCAGTGTAGGTAGGTATGTATACATACAGGCCTCGCAAGACGATCACAAGCGAATAAAAGAAGAGGGACTGTTTCTTCCGGGCGGGAGGTTCAACGTGGCTGTTTTCTGTCTAGTCCAAAGTCGCGTGGGCCCAACCCTGGAGCAGATTCGGTTCCCGGTTTTTTAAACATTTATTATTCTCGTTTTCTTCCTTCTCGCTAGATGCCAAATATGGCAATCTCATCGCAGGAAAAGCTACATACGCATAAAGAAAAAGCGGCGCAAAGTTGAAGCAACTTTGCCAGGGCTTCCGACCTGCTGGGTCCTGGGTAACGTTACGAAGTTGGGCGCCTCTCGGTGGTGGCATCGCCTCGACGTCGTTTATGACCCGAATACGCGCAGAGTTACCTGCAGCGGCAGTGGCAATGACAGGAAAGGCCGAGAGATGAGATCTCGCCGTGATCATTTAGAGTTAACATAAGAGGCATGTAGGCACGTTGTGAGGTAAGATTCTAGAAACTGTCATGGAACACCGGACATGCCGTAGTTTGCCAAACGTGGTTGAAAAAGTGTAAGGGGTAGGAATTTGAACAAAAGATGGAAATGTTAAAGCTCTCAGAGTCTTCGGCCCTAAATTCCTCGGTGGATTTAGTTGGTAAAAACGATAAGATAGCCAGCTGAGTAAGACCCGTGCTGCGCTGAGACTTCGCGGCGCGAGGCCACTAAATAAACAACAACAGCTAATATTTAGCGGTCGACAGTTGACAGTTGGCGCTTACAGGCGCCCCGGCCCCCCAGTTTAGGGGTAGTTTAAGTCCTCTGCCCTGTTCAATCAACGCTGGGGTTTTCCGCAAGTTTAGGTACTTGTACACATGTAAAATACCTCCCCCTAATCCTCTCTCTCTCTCTCGCCAACAACTCCCCAAGAAAATACCTGGGTAGGCATCTTTAGCCATAAGGTCACAAAAAAAAGCCGACACGACATTGATTGGATTCACGTATTTGTAATGCTATCGTGAGCACCGCGGACCCCTAGCTGTAGGTACCACGCAGTATATTCCCTACCGACGCTCGAGCTGCATGGCAACCTCTAGGTATTATACCTGGTATTATACCTGGTATTATACCTGGTCTGCTGGTATAATGCCGATCCGAGGGGCGGCAAGCCATACGAAGTACGGGGAGTTAAGCCCGGACTTTAAAGTCCACCAGCCCAACTCGCAAATACACCCGTTCAAGCTTCGAAGCGACACTACGGAATAATACGTACTACCTATTGGAGGTAGGTATCGACGGTTGAAACCGTCTTGGGTAGTTTCAGTCATCCCGCGGGGAGGCTTATGCATTGCACCCCGAAGAGAGTAAAGATTCGTAGCTATTTAGGTATGTAGGCGTCGCATGTGGTGTCTCGGTGACAGAGACGGAGTGCAACTCGCAGGCGGCTCTAGATCTGCATTCTCCATCACCCAGACCGGGAGCCTGGATAGGTTGGGTAGGGATCTATCGCACGACAAGCCTCAAGGCAAAATATAGAGAGCTGGATTTACATAGACTTATGCAAAATAAAACCGAGATGGCGTTATCGACGACGAATTCTCGTGGGGGTACTGGGACTGGCTGATCTGCTCTCGTCTGGCGCCGATTCCCAAATAGCCCATACGCGCTGGAACGCAACCATAACCGCCGCCGGGACTCGCTGCACGTACCCTTGATATTCGAGCGGCTTTCCGACTGGCGATTCCGCCTCGCCTGCGTCATCGCATAGCTATCCCTATGCGGCAACGCCCCCACAACTCGCCTCCTTCCGTCGTGCCGGCGGTATAAACGATCCTCGCCAAGGTGGGGGTCACACTCTCCAGAGTTGCTTGATGCTATAGTATATTATTCTCGGAACTCTCTTCCTGCTCTTCCACGTGATCACCAACGTCTCCGTCTGCGATGCACCAATGCGTAGGGACTAGAGTCCGGCCATCGTCTATTAATTAATCATGGCTGAGTAATGTCCTTTCCGAAAGATAAGGATTACGATGTCGCCGCCAACGAAGACGATGTGTAAGCGAGGTAGCTACCTGCTAAGCGTCTACTAGTATAAAAGGGGGCAAAACGACACTCTGATAAACATACACCACTTCTCTATTCTAGGCGTTTGCGGGCCCTCAGGTAATAAATTTTTAGCGAAAAAGACCATGCTATTACAAACGAAGGATTCGGACGGTTTGTTGTTTTGTCTACCCCTTACCGATTCTAAGCTACGCTGGGTGGAAGATGTCGCCTTAGACTTGGAGAGAACGGCCGAGACCGTTCTATCAACCTGATTTCTGGGCCGATAACCAAGTTATTCTACGTAAGGCTTGGATAGAATTGTTATGGATGGCATATTCAAAAAGGAGGCATAGAAACGTAGAAAAAGAGCGACATCATGGGCGAAGTTTAGACATCATTATAAGATTATAAGCTATAACGATCTAGACCCTATGACCCATACCCAGCTCTAATCTCTGAATTATAAGCACTTGACTAACACGCTACTCTACGCTATTCGTGGAATTATCTACAACCAGTCGAGACTTTCCTTAATATCTCACATGTTCGTGCATCTGCCGTGCCGTTTTTGCCACTCGCTCTTACAGAGAACTCATCGAGCATGATTATACTCTTCTTCCTTACAGCAGCAAGACGCTATTTTGAGTATAGTTGTACTTCTACGAGAAATAGCAAGGCTAGGAAGAAATCAAAGGCACACAAGCGGATCTTCTCGTTCAGAAACACCAATATAGATTCATGCTTCACGTAGTTTACAACCAAAGGGTAAAGCAAACGATACGTACGATACGCTTATCGTAGCTCCTCAACACCGACCCTACGAGTTGCTATATTTGTCTCTTTTGTACGACACCAACAACCGCTTGGGACACAACACAGCTTTTTCTAAAAGTAGAACCACGTCACCCTATCACGAGGCAGAAAGTCGGTTATCTTTCGACATATAGTGCTCCAGATCTATTTTGGACGATGGAGCTATTCATAGACACCGGCATAGGGCCGCTGTGCGAACTACGTCTGCGTAGATAGGTAGACGAAACCTCGACGTGCTTACGCCGCGTAGACGAGCGTGTAGGTAGGTTGGTAGGTAGGCACCAAGTCCCAAAGAGGAAGCTAGCTAGCCTGCTCGGCAAGTCCCAAGCCAATCGGTGCAATAGAGCCTATCGAGGAGTCCAGACCAGACCTTTCTCCTACTCCTACTCCTCCTCTTTTCTCCTCACAACAAGAACCCTTCCACAGCCTTCCAAAACCCATCCGGATTCTCACACATGGGCAGGTGACCCGCCTCAGGCACGATCGCCAACTCGGCCCCCTCTTTACCGAGCAGCCCCCTAAAGCCCTCCATAGCCTTGACCAGCGCTCCCTTCCCATCTCCCTCGCCGACGACCAGGAGGCCCGGGACTCGGCACCCAGGCATCCGGCTCTTCATGTCGTAGTCCCAGAGGGCCTGGCAGCCGTACCGGAAGCCCTCGAGGTCGTTGGCCGCGATCATGTCCTCGATCCAGTGCACGACATTCTCCTGCTCGAGCGTGGACGGGTGGAACCAGCGCTCGACGGTCTGGCGCGCGAGCTTCCTGAAGCCCGGGCTGCCGTCCTCGAGCGGCGTCTCGGCAACGACGATGCGCTGCTTCCAGGCCTCTGTGTTCGCGGCGCTGGACGCCGCGTTGAAGTCGCACGCCACGAACCGCTCCAGCTTCTCCGGGTACGTAAGGGCGAACCGGAGGGTTGTGGCGCCGCCCATGGACACGCCGATCAGGGTGTCGAGCTTGGGGATGCGCAGCGCCGCGAGAAGGCTGCTGAGTTCTTCCGCCAGTTTGTCTAGAGTCGCGGGGACGGGGGGTGAAGGGATGGCGTGCCGTCCGCGGAAGTCGTAGCGGAGGATGCGGTACTGCGGTCTCTGCGTCTTGAGGATCTCGACGAAACGATCCCACATGTGAAGAGAGGTGAGCAGGGAGTTGCAGAAGGCGATCGTTGGCGCGTTCGGATCCGGGTTACCTTCGAGTCTGTATGGGATCTCGAGCCCGTCGGACGCTGTCACGTATGAGGTGATTGTTATGAGCGCAGGAAAGGTGACGGTCTTGGAATCCGGGGAGATAAATATAGGCGTCGAGGGATCGAGCCGCGACAAGTTATATAGATCTCGCGGCGCCGGGCCAAAGACGTAGAAGAGCGAGTATATTCGCTGTGAGTTCAGCGTAGCATGCTTCTCCTGAATCTCATCCCACCCCGGCGTGTAGGCTGTAGCTTTATGAGCTACGTCGCCGAGCTCGTGGTTCTTGGCGAATTCGTGGAGCGCGATGAAGGAGACTGCTGCCCCGGTTTCCAAGCTGGACGTCTTGAGGATACGCGATCGCAACCAGCCGGGCACCTTCGATAGCAGACGCACATGCTCCCCGTACCACGTGTTAGTCTTGGCCTCGGAATCTGCCGTATCCTTAAGCTTTAGCTCCAACGTGAGGAGGACTATGCCCTCGGCCTCGTCGTCCGTCAACTGCTCGATCGGGATGAAGAGGGGAGACTGATTTGTGGATACGAGATCCCAGAAGTACCTCTTCACGTCCACTTGGGCGATGGTCTCTGCTTCGCGAGCGGATCTGTTCGCTCGTAGAGACGTATAAGCTTCGGTCTGCAACTGTGACATGGCCGTGACGTCGTAGACGGCTAGGAACTCGGGTCCCTTCCCATCGGCCGCCCGGTAGCGAAGGCCGTTCGAGAAGATCTGGGGCAGCCTCAACCTCGTCGGCCCGTGTTCGTTGTCGTACCACTCGTGGAATTGGTGGATCGGCAGCCCTGGCTTGGGCTGCATGGTCACGTAGAGCATTCCAGGGTTAGCCATGGCCTCTGTCTGCCGTCGTTAGTTTGAGTATGCAATAAAGATGGTTGCCACCTAGGAGGTAAGTGTATCGATCCGAAGACCGCGCCTCCAGGTAACACACCCAACCTCTCCGCTGTATCGAACTATCCGAACTTACGAACTGCCCTCATGCAATAATCGGATACGGGTAGATACCGGTTACGCGGTCTATTTACTTACCAAGATGTAAATCAAAGCTTTAGCTCCTAACTCCTAAGTCCAACCATAAATAACAACGAGAACTTTCTCAATGCTTTCCTAATCACGAGGTCTTAATTGGAGACGTAATGAACTGGAAGTAACCTTCTTTTCGATAAATGGTGATTCGTTCTGGAAGCCTGCCAAGTATGCGTGCGAATAAATAACAGGGCCACCACTTCGGCAGAGCCTCAGCAGTCGAACCTGGATCTCCGGCAATATCGTCGGCAAATATGGGCGGCCAAGTGGAGTGGACGTCATAAATTTGGGAACATCGTGACCCCGAACCCTGCGAATATGGGCGGTCGAAATATGCGCTGTCATTTAGCGTCTCGTTCGACCCGTCTTGGAACTTCGAACGGAGGAGAAATATAGACGAGTGTGAAAAAAGACTGTTTTTTTTTTTTTTTTTTTTTGTTAATAGACCCCGAACTCGGATTTGGAGGGTGCAACGTGAGAGTAGAGGTTATGCAACGCGGTAAGCCCTGACAAATCCCAAAAATAGAGTCCCTCTCATCGGCAGTCAGTCTTAAACCACCGTGAGCGCGGTTAGTGTAAGACTAACTTAGAGGTTGGCGTCTTATACTTTAGTATCTAGTAGGTACTCACTAACATGGCAAACTCGTCGAGTTAAGCTACCGTTCTAGGCTTCGTCCACGAGTTCCCATAGGCACGCCGGACCATAAGCAATTTTTCCGTTAAACCGCTAATTCAAAGAATTTCCAGATGTCAGACCTACTTTTTAGCTGTAGTCACGTGATATTTTAGAAACTATAAGATATTATCTATTCTTTTATAATCGATACGAAATAATTTTATTAATTAAAATTGAATTATATTAATGTTATAAATAATAAAAAAAAAAAAATTAAAATGCGATTTTTTAAGCCGTATTTTTATATAAATTCGTTAACGTTAAAATTATAATTATTTAATAAAATTAAATTATTATATTAAATTATAATAATAATTATAAGTTTACGGTATATAATAATTATTATTTATTATAATAAAAATTATAATTAATAAATTTATTATTATTTAATATAATAATTTAATTTTATTAAGTTATCGATTTTACCGTCGAAATATATATATAAAACCGCGGGTTTTTTAACGGCGTTTTAATTTTTTTTTTTTTTTTTTTTTATAATATTAATAAAATCGTATCTTAATTTTTAATATTATACGTTATATTAAAATTTAATGTTATTAATTATAATATATAAAATAATTATTTAATTAATATATTTAAAAAATATAATAAATAATTAAATAAAAAAACGTTATAAATTTATATTAAATTTAATGGTTAAAAATTTACTTTTAAGTAAATATAATAATAGGTAATATATATAATTAAAACATTTTATTAAAAAATATAATAAATAAATATTAATTATATATTTATTAAATAATTTAATTTATTAAATATAATAAAAAAAAATATAATAAATAAATTTATAATTATTTTTCCACGTAATTATTTTTTTAAAAAAATATTAAAATATAATAATCGAAAGTATTATATTTAAAATGGTATATATAATTATAAATTTATAACATTATATATATAATAATAATTTATTATTATAATAAAAGGTTTTAATTATATATACATTATTATTAAGATTATATAATTATATAACTTCGTATTACGAATTTATCGTAACGGTAATAACGGTGGATATATTTTTATTAAATGTTTCGTCGTTTTATATAATAAAAACTTAAAGCATATACTTTTAAAGTATATATAAATATCGATTAATATAAAGTTAATTATTTTAAAACTTTTATATAAATATAAATTAATTAATATATTTTTTCGTAACTTTTTTATCGCGCGATCGTATAATATTTTTACGGTTATATATCGATGATTTTTTATTTATTTAATAAATTATTATAAATTATATTTAAAAATAATTTTTTAATTATTAAATTTAATATATTTTTTTTATATATTTAATAAAATAAATTATTTAATATATATAATTAATGTTTATTTACCGTATTTTTTAATAATTTATATATTAACGTTTAACGTATAAAATAATTAACATTTATAAAATTCGTATTAAGGGTTTATTACGGTTTAATACGATGGGCTTAATTTTATTAAGTAATCGATATCGAAACTTCGACCGGATATGTCGTTAAAATTTAAATATAAAATCGCGGTTTTTCGAATCGTAATTTAATTTTTTTTTTTTTTTTTTTTATAATATTAATAAAATTTAATTTTTAATCTTTAATATTACGCGTTATATTAAAGTTTTTTAATTAAAAAAATAATATAATATTTAAATTAATTTTTAAATTTATTATTATAATTATTAAATTAATAAGAAATTATTAATTAATGGTTAAATAAACGTTATACGATTATATAATAAAAGGTAACGAAAGAAATAAATTAATTAAATTTTATAAATATAAAAAATACGATTAAATTAATTTTATATTAATTATAAATATATTTTTATTTAAAATTTATATTTTAATTATTTATTATATAAAACGGCGAAGTATATAATAAAGGTATATTTATTATTATTATCGTTACGGTGAATATATTAATACGAAGTTATATTATTATAATAATAATAGTTTATTATTATATATAATGTTATAAATTTATAATTATATATATTATTTTAAATATAATATTTTTAATTATTATATTTTAATATTTTTTTAAAAAGATAATTTTATAAGAAAATAGTTATAAATTTATTTATTACATTTATTTTTATATAATATTTAACGGTTTGAAATTAAAATTATATATTTATTTAAATGTTATGGTAATAATTTATTATTATAATGTAATATTATAAACTTATAATTATATTAAGCGATAAAAGGTTATCGATAAATGAATCGAAAAAAAGTATTATACGATTATATAATAAAAAGGTTACGAAAAGTGTATTAATTAATTTATTTTATTTATAAAAATTATAAAATAGTTAATTTTATATTAATCGTTATTTATATATATTTTTAAAGTGTATGTTTTAAATTTTTATTACGTAAAATAACGAAGTATTTAATAAGGATATATTTACCGTTATTATCGTTACGATAGATTTTTTAATACGAAGTTATATAATTATAAATTATATATATTATTTTAAATGTAATGTTTTCGATTATTATATTTTAATATTTTTTTAATGAAAAGATGATTTTTTAAATTAATAATTATAAATTATTTTATTATAAAAATTATATAATTTATATTTAAAATTATTAAATTTTAAATATTATAAATAACGAAAAGGTATTTATAACGAATATAAAAAAGCATTATTTAAATTTAAATTTAACGGTAAATATTTAATTAAAAAAATAAAAAAATGTTAAATAATATAAATATTTATATCGAATTAATTTATATATAAGTCTTTTTAAAATGCGACGTTTTGCTTAGTAATTTTCATTTTTTTTTTAATTTTTTATATATGATTATAATATTATTTTATATTATTACGGGGTATTTTATTAAATGTTAATTTCGGTTTTTTACTTGTATTTTAATAATTTTTTAAATAATTTTTAAGTGAAATGTATTTTTTTTTATATAATTACGTAAAATCCTACATTTTTAACGGGTGTTTCGTTAATTATTTATTATAAATAATTTGTGTTTTTAATGTAAAAAAATTATCGAAATCGTAGTAAATTAATAGTTTTTTTAACGTATAAATTAATCGTTATAATTTAAGATTATATATTAAATTTTATTTATAATTTTTTATTGTAAAATTCGAAGGATTAAATATATTTAATTACATCGAATTAATATAATTAATTATAATATTTTTATATTATGGTTGAAATTTAATTCGATGTTAATTTTATTTTATAATAAAATCGACGATTTTTTACCGTATTATATTTTCATAAAAAAAATACATTATTATTTAATCGAAAACTTTATTTTTATTAAAGTTGTTTAAATTTTTTAACTTTTAAAAAAAGCTTTAATATTATTAATTAACGTTTAATAATTTTTCGATAATAAATATTTATAATTTAACGTATAATAATAATTAAAAATAATTATAATTATTATTATTTAATTTTATTATTAATTTTATTAATATCGTATTTATGCGAATTTAAAAAACGATTTTTTTACGTTTATTAAATTTTTATACTATTAAAATTTACGATAATAATCGATAGTTTCGCATATATCGTAAATTAATATTATGTTTAAGTTAAAAAAAGTGTTTTTATTTTATAATTTATTTTAATAAGTTATAACCGAAATTTTAATTTAATAACCGTTTAAAAAAATTAATATAATATATTTATAAAAAGGTAATTTAATTTATTAACGTTATATTATAAAATTTTTTAAAAATATATATCGATAATTATATAAATTTCGAATTTAGTAAAACGTAATTTATAATAATTATTTATATACTACATATAATTAAATTTTAAAATTTTAAATTACGTTTTTTTTTTTATCGCGTTTTATAATTTAAATTTAATGCGTTATCGTATAATTTAAAGATAATATAAATGATATACGTTTTATATTATTTTTTATAATATAAAAATTTATAAAACTTTTTTAACGCGCTTTTATAACGGGTTTCGTTTTATATATTTAAAAACATTTAAAGTTTACGTATATTTATTAAAGAATTTTTTTAATTAAATCGTTATATCGTATCGTTCGTTTAAATTATTTATCCGCTTTTTTATATTATTTTTCATTTAAATTCGAATAAAAAAAACTTACGTTAATTTTATTTTTTATAAGTATTATAATTAATTTAAAATTTCGGCATCTCGAAGTTTTATAAAATAAAATAAATATCGTATAAAATTTATAAATTCGAAGGTATAAAAGATTAATTCGTATCGAATTATCTTTTATTTTTTTAACTTACGTTTTAAAATTCGATAAATTAATTTAACTTTAAATCGTTTTATTTTTAAATATTTAACGATTAAATTATAAAATAATTTAATTTAAAAAAATTAATAAATTTCGTTTTAAATAATATCGATATTATATTTATTTTTATAAAAATTTTATGTTTTTAAATAACGTTATAAAAATCGTAAATTTATTTCGACGTTATATTTATTTTATAATCGTCGAATAATATCGTATTAAAAGATTTTATTTTTTAAATATTATTAATTAATTAATTTTTTACGAAATTTTAAATTTATTAAATTTCGTGGTATAATAATTAAACTTATTAAAATTATTTTTAATTAATTTATAAATTAAAAACCGGTTTTTTATAATTTTTTTTTTTTATATATATAAAATATATATTTAATTTATTTATTGTTTTAATTTTTTTAAAATTTAATTATTTTTAATTTTTAAATCGTATTTATTTATTTATAATTATAAATAACGATCGCCCGATTATGTCATCATTTATTTTTTATTATTTTTTTTTATCGGAGTTTTTTATATTTAACGCCGTCGATATAAGTTTTAAAAAAAAAGTAGTTTTAAATAAATTTAAAAAAAAAAAAACGATTAAACGCGCGCGGTTAATTATAATTAAATTAATTCGTAGTTTAATAACTTTAATATTATAACTTTAATATTTTATTAATAAAATTTATTAATTATAAAAAAAGACGAATATATTTATGAAATATACGAGATATTTATTATAATAAATTAACGAAAATAATTTCGAAGTTTATTTAAATCGTTTCGATTAATTTTTAAGTTACGTTAAATAATTTTCTACGGAGTTTTTATTTAATATTAATGTTTTAACTTATTTTTTTTAAAGTATTAATTTATGGATCGAATAATTCGATCGGGTTAATCGATTTTATTTTTTTTTTAAAACTTAAAAAAAGTAATTATTACCTTTTATTATTTTACCGTTTTTATACGTAATTTTCTTATAATTATATACGACACACTTGTTATACATTTAAAAAATGATGAGGCATACGTAAAATATTTTTACCGGTTATTTATTAATGAAAAAATTCGTTTTATAATATTTTAATTAATAAAAATCGCCGATTAAAAATGAAACGTTTTAATAAATTATTTCGAATATTTATTAAAAATTATAATTTTTAATTATTTCTTCGATTATAATCGAAGATTTATATTATTATAAATAAACGAATAAACGTTTATAATTTAAAAAAACGCCATTAAATAATTATCGAAAAAAACGTTAATTAAAACATTAAATAAAACGTTAAAAGAAAAATCTTTAACGGCGGTAAACGAAATAAAGTTTTTTTATATAATAAAAAAATAAAGTATTAATTTTATAACGGGGAATTATTTTTATGTTTTTTAAATATATACGAATAAACGTATTATAATAAGTTAATAATATTATATTAAATTTATATTTCGTAAAATAATTTTTAATTTTATATATTAATTATAATTAAATAAATTACGTTAATTAAATTAATATTTAGTTAAATTTACTTATTAATAATAATTTATATTAATTTATTAACGATTAATTAATTTTAACTTTAATATGCTACACTATATAATAATACGACTTTTTCGAAATAAATAAACTACCGTAAATTTATAACGAAATTTTATTAAATAAAAACGTATTAAATAATTATAAAATATTAATCGGTAAAAATATATATAATAAATTTATTATAATTTTTTTTAAAGTTTTAATTAATTATAATAAATGATTTATATTTTCGAATATTATATTTAAGCGTTTTATAAACCGCTTTAAATAATAAAAAATTTTTAATATTAAATTTTAAAAAAATATCGAAAGTTAAAACTTATATATATATAAATAATATATAATAAAATTAATTTATTTAAATTAAACCGTTTTAAATAATATAAAATTCTTTACCGGTTTTATTTTATAACGGGTATATTATATTAATACGAATATTTAAAAAGTAAAAATTTCGATAATTAACGTTTTTACGAGGTAAATATTAATTTATCCTTAATATATTTAAACGTATTTTTACTTTTTTTTTTTTTAAATATAATTTAATTTATATTTATTTTATTTTTTAACTTATTTTTTTTTAATTAATTTAATAAATATAATGATAATATTTATTTATTATTTTTATAATAATTTATTTATAATATTTAAAAGATTTTATTTATATTTTATTAGGAGCGTGTATTTAAATAATCGTTATTTCGTATAAAAATCTTTACTTTTTATTTAATAACGATTAATATAATCGTTACTTTTATTACCGTTTACTTTATTATTTTACCGTTATTAATATCGTATATCGACGTAAAAAAAAAAAACATACACGTATAAAATAATCCACGGAAAATATAAATTTATTAAATATAATTTTCGTTAATTTATCCGCCATTTATTATAACTTCGCCGTATTATAAAATTTATTTATATTTATTTTTTTTATTTATTTTACCGGCGGTGGGTATATCGATTACGAATCGAAGTTATTTTTTTTTAATTTTACTTCGTTTAAATTAATAAAAAAAAGGAAAAAAAAAGAAAAAACGAATGTAATATAAAACGATGTTTTAAATAATATTAATAACGGATATATAAATGTAAAAGCGAAATATAAAAGTGTTAAATAATTAAATATCGAAAAAAATCGTATAAACTTTTTAAAATATAAATTAAACTTTAATATTATATAATTAAATATCGAATAAATTTTTTATTAATATTACATTAATAACGAAAGTTTAAGAAAAAAAATACTTAAATTAAATTTAAAAAAAAAACGTTATAAATATTTACGATTAAAATTTAATTTTGTTTTTTGTAACCTTAAATTTAAATATAATTTAATATTTTTAATTTAAAATACATTTAAATTCGGGTATTTAATATAAAATCGGATTTTACATTAAAAATATAATTATAATGATTTTATAATCGACTTTAAAATAATTAACGAATTATTTATCGAAATATAATTTTTATATTATTTTACGATTATATTTTTAAATTAACGTTAATAAAACGTATTTAACCCTTTTAAATATTTTAATTAAAAAATTATAAGTAATTAATTATAAAATATATATTTATAAAAAGCGACATATTTTAAAAATAGGTAAAAAAAAATTATTAACGCTTTAATATATATTAAACCTTTATATTTATATATCGTAAATAAATTAACTTCCTTTTATAAAAACCTTTAATAAATTCATATAAGGAATTTTTTAACTTTTTTCGATTAACGAAAAGAATAATTTTTTATAATAAAAATTAAAACGATGATTTGTTTTAAAAAAAACTTTTCGTTCGTATATTTTATAATTTTATTTTTCGAAGTAATAATTAAAACGATAATTTATTTCGAAAAGAATCGTTTTTTTATATATTATATAATTTTATTTTATAAAGTAACGATTAAAGCGTTAATTTATTTAAGGAGGAATCTTTTATTTATATATTTAATAATTTTATTTTTCGAAATAACGATTGAAATAACGACTCGTTTAAAAAAAAATTTCTTATTTATATATTTTATAATTATACTTTTTTATTACGGTTAATATAAACTATAATAAAATAATTAAAACGGCCGAAAAAACCATTTCGATTTAAA